>JADRCD010214039.1:39335-51444 GCA_019843815.1 Montemys delectorum
CACACACACACACACACACACACACACACACACACACACACACACACGTATTTCATGTGATCAAGTACAAATGCAATATATATTGTCCCTTGACTATCCACATATGACAGTGTTTTATTTAAGTCACAATGTTAAAGCATGCTGTGTTCTAAACTATGAGGTGAAGTCTTAAAACACCACACTCACTACTTCATCACGTGTATACAGTCTTTACTTTTTATGCCTGAGATAATTTGTTTTTTACCTGGCTTTCTCCTTGGGATTCCAAATACACTGAGGATAGAGTCTTTCTCTGGCTTGTTTACTGATGAATCTCCACTGCCGACAGCAGTGTCTGCCTGATAACAGACACTCAGTAAATATTTATTCAATCAATGAATACATTTCATATAGGCATCCCTTGCAGATTTAGCTCCTAATTCCATTTTCCTAAGGCTTATGTTAAATGTGCTCTCAGAGGATCTATAATATGCTCTAATCGGAAGGTTTTATTAGTCTACTATGTGTATTGAGTTGCCGGGAAATGTCAGCATGGACTATTTAAGTAAGATGCCCTTGATGTATGAAAGCAGCCAAGATAATAAAAATTTCAACTAGAACACAGCAGATTTTTGTTTCATTCTCAAGGATTTTTGTGCTGTATATTTCTGATTACTCTTGAGAATTTGTGGATAGACATTATATATTCCAGAAAATCTCTTGTACATATTCCTGTCTAAAGCATTCAACATTTGGTACCTATACATGGGCACAGAATGGCTTCTCTAAGAAAGAATGATGAACCCTAGGGCTTGATTCATTTATTGCAGGCTGACTATCAATGTCCTCTTTTGAAATGCTTCATTTCTTCATATTTTATTTTCCCCAGTTTTTATTCTTCCAGAAGTACTGCAGTAGAGTGGATGAGAACATTGTGTTTTGGAAAATGCTATCTAGAATTAGCCAAAGAACTTTTCTGCTAGCTGCTGTGTGACATCATGCAGGTTACTTGTCATTTATTTTCTCCATTGGATAATGAAAGAGCTGTGTTTTAGAGCTACTAGATGAGTAGTTGACCTAATATATGTAAATATTATTTGTGGTCCAGAAAATGATCTATAGCCATGCCTTCAGTTTTGAATGAGTCAGTTTATTAAGTATATGGTAAGCAAACCTTTTAATTTAAATTTAATTAAAATTTAATTTAATTTAACAAAAATATAAAATTTAATAATACTCTTAGTTGCTAGCTATTTTCCCTTTCCTTATTACACAGTCAGGTGGTCAGCCTGATCTAGGACAGAAGAAGTTAAAGGACACTTGACAGAAACATCCTTGGACCTAAAGCTTGTGGGGATGAACTTAAATTCCAGAACCAGCTGAATGATGTCAATATCATATGAGAACTTATCTAATATAAAGTACAGTAAGTCACCTGGTAGCCAGACTGAGAATGTGGGGAACATTTTGTTTACATTTACAGTATCGATGTCTTATTCCTGGAAAAATAAAATAGAATTATATAACCTTAAAGTAAAGTAATATTCTTATCATAGAGTAGCTAATAATTATCAATTTTAATGCTAATAATTATTTTTACTAACTGTTTACTTTGTAAGAGAATGGGTGCTTCTCTTAGTTAGGGTTTTACTACTATGAAGAGACACCATGACCAAGGCAACTCTTAGAAGAACAATATTTAATTAGGGCTGGTTTACAGGTTCAGAGGTTCAGTCATTATCATCATGGTGAGAGCACAGCAGTGTGCAGAGCAGCATGGTGCAGGAATAGCTGAAAGTTCTACATCTTCATCCAGATGGCTGCTAGGAGAAGACTGGCTTTCTCATGGTTAGGAGGAGGGTCTTATTGCCTACCCCGCACTGACACACTTCTTCCAACAAGGTCACACCACCTAATAGTGCTATTCCCTGGGTGAAGCATATTCAAACTAGAAGAGTACTTGGAACACATTTCATCTACTTTTCTGTTGCTGTGAGAAAATACTATGATCGGAGGCAACTTTTGCCTATGGCCCAAGAGGGAGAGTCCATAGTAGCACGGATGCCATGTCAGCCAAAGAAGGAATCTGGGAGGCCAAATATCCAACTCCATACAAAAAAACAGAAAGCAAACTGGATGCGGAGTTATTTTTGAAAAGCTTGCCTGACATAACATACTCCTTCCATCTAGGTCACACCTCCAAAATTCTCCATAGCCTCCTAAAACAGGGTCACTACCTGGGGACCAAAGATTCAACTTTCCAAGCCTATAGGGCACAGCTCTCATTTAAACTACTGCATATTTCTGATCCAGTGAACCAGACAAAAACCTCATGATGCAGACTGAATTATAAAAGGGTTGGTATACATGAGACAAATGAGGCCAAGGCAAGAAAACAACTTTTGTCAAGGTCACACAGTAAGTGCTGTCAAACCTAGGCTGCCTAGTCCCACATGTTACTCAAGGTTACCTTAGAATTATGCATAGAAAATATGGCCTATAAAGAGTCTATATTCCTGGAGAATCTACTTGTGCTGGGAATGACTCTTCTGTGGAGTAATGGTAGCTTACATTCTGAACAGGACTTGGAATTCCTGAATGTTTTCCCAGAGTATGGTAGCATCGAAGTTCTACAAGGAATCATGAAGGTTGAGTTGTTTTGCATAGGTAAAAAATGCACAGAATGAGGGCAGGAGAAACCAAGTGTATCACTGAGGGTCTGAGCCTCCACCTCATCCTCCTTTCACAGTGCTCTGCTACTTTACTACCCCGGTTTTAAAATTTAGGTTTCTCAAATGTACAACTTATTGTGAAATCTGAAGCATCTTCTACAGTGGAATTTTCTGTTCTGATTCAGAATAAGAGGCATTTTAAAATTCATACACACCTAAAACATCATTCTAAAAGGGAGCTTTAGCTTGCCAAGATGGGCAAAATAATTTTGGATACTTGACAAAAATTCACTGCTCACATGTAATTAACATTTTGTAGAAATCACTTTTAAAATCTCTTAATTAAACAAAATCTTTAGGTTTTAAGACTACTTGGCCATTACCTAATTTTAAAATCTATGGAATCACATCTACTAAAAGTCTAGTTTAAATAGGTTTTAGATATGAAAGGATTAATCAGCATAACTTTGTAAAATGTGCTCTGGAAGATTTCCTCAGGATCTTTATCCTTTAGCATGGAAATGTGCATGATGAATCTTACAAAACAAACAGAGAAACAATGTTTTCAACCATAAAAGCCTCTAGAATATCAAGCTGTAAGTCATTGATCAAAGTGAGCTCATAGTCTGACTTTGTTTAGCCTTTAAGCTAAAAATGATAATTTTATATTATTGGCTTTATGGATTGTTTAACTCTATATGGTCAGTGGAGCCTAGTATACTTACAGTGTGGTATTTTATTGAAATCATTTGTGAGACTAACCCTGTCCCAGAACAATATTCATTGGCATTATCCACATTATGAAATAATGTTTCTAAAATGGCTGTTACCAACTTCTTTACTTCATACATTTGCCATGAATATCTGCCTTGCCATGTGTCCTCCCTACCACCCATTTAGTCTGGGCTCCCCTGTGACATTTTTTTTTAAGTATGTTTGGTGTGTGTATATGATGGAGTAGTTTGGTAACTTAGGGCTTGCTCATTAAGAAACTGCAACTTTCATGTTGAGCCATTATAATTCTGAAACTTCATGTAAAAATAAAAATAAAAAGCCATTGGAGATATCCTTTAACTTTGAGAGGGGACACAGCCCAGCTAAGCCCATTTTCTAACCATCTTCATCAATCAACACCAGCTATGCTAGTGAAGCGAGCTGTCAACCACTGACTTCTGCCTGAATAGATTCATAGTTTTAAACTCAAGTTGAATATTCCTAACCTGATAATTCAAACTCTAAAATCTCCCAAATCCAAAACTTTTATTTATTGCACACCATTATTAAAAGTTTTTGGGTTTTTGTGCCAACTACCTCCAGGCTATATGGATGAGATATCTTACAAGAGAATAAATTTTGAGTTTAGGTTTGGAATCCATTTCCAGCATATCTTATCAATATGTAAATATTTCAAAATCAGAAGGCATCCCAAAGTTTGAACCATTACTGCTCAGAAGCATTTCAAATATAGACTAACCAACCTTTATTTGCTATTTTAAGCTAGTGGGTGTGGGGACCATGGGTATCACTTCAATGGATCATCCTAAAGTTGTTTATCCTTGCCCCTGCCTTGTGTCTCTCATCATTTCCCAACCTACAGCTCTCAGTATGTAATACCATCTTTACAATTCATTGCATTCATTAATTTAAGCAGATTATAAAATAATGGTGTAAATAAGTATGATTCTACCTGGTAATTGTCCTTTGATCAGAAGATATCCTATGCAGGGTACCTTGTCGGGTATAACACCTGCAGAGCTAAGATAGCAAACTGATTCTCTGAGCGCCTTAATCTTGCATCTCCTATCATTTCAGGCAACTTGTTCTTTTCTTAGGAGTAGAAGATTTTAAAATGCTGAACCTCTGCCATCTAGATGTGCTAAGATCTCTTTAGGGGGTTCTGAGATCACAACATCAGGAGTGAAGGATTGCTACTGTTATTCCAAAGCCCAGCACGTAACAGATGCTCAGTGATAACTTTATGTGGATGTTAATTTCCAATTCAGGAGGCCACCCTTCTTTCATCAGCAACAGTTGATAATTTCTTCCTCTTTTGGATGATTCTGCTGCTTTAGTCCTGTGTAAGCAACAGGGTACCCTAATGACCTGCTTTATCTTGTCATAGTACTGATGGCAGTTCCTCATGATAGAATGCAAAACCTCTCACTCTTTTTTTTTTCAGCTATGCACATATGCCCATGCACAGTCTAGTTCCAGCTTATTTCCCCATCTGCTGAGTACAATTTAATGTCATCAAAGTTTTCTTTGTCCTTGGAATGTGCTATGTACCTCTCTTTTCTCACAACACTATGCCTCTCATATTAGTTACTTCTCTCCTTTCTTAACAAAGCACTTGACAAGGAAGCAGAAAATGTAGTAAAAACACTCAGTGAGTAAAAGCATTTGCTGCACTAACATTAGGACCTGAGTTCAAATCTTTAGCATCCATGTAAGAATTTGGGGATGGTGGTACATATGAATAACTCCAGCAGTGTAGAGTATTGAGACACAGAGAGTGTGTTGCTGGCACTTTGATGACTGCAAACTTAGCCTAAGGTTCAGTGGAACACCTTGTATCAATGAAGTGAAGTAAAGAGTAATAGAGTAAGACACTCAATATTTGCATGTATAGTCATGAACAACTGCACACACATACACAAACACATACACAGAGACAGAGAGACAGAGAGAAACATACAGAAAGAGATACATAGAGAGATAGAGACACAGAGAGAAACACACAAACATACACAGAGAGAGACTGAGACAATGAGAGAGAGAGAAATGCACAAACAAATACACGCACAAACACAGAGAGAAACACACAAAACACTGGCACAAACCTTATAGAAAGGGAGGAACCTTAATAAAACAATGTAAAAAAGAAAGGATTTATATGGCTCACAATTTAGATCACAGTCAATTATAGTTGGAAAAACATGACAAACATGTGGTAAATATGTAAGTTGCATCTGTAATCAGGAAGCAGAAAGAGACAAGAGAGCTGCTCAGCTTACAGTTTCCTCTCTTCCCATTTTCTTCTGTCAAGGATCCCAGTCTATAGGATTATGCCACCCACATTAGATCTTCCCTCCTCAATTAAACCTTCTGGAGATATCTTCACAGACATGTTTATAGATGTGTTCCTAGGTGAACAGTGTAGCTGGCAAGCTGACAATGAAGAAGAGTTCCCACGTCCCTCATAATTCAACTTTCTCAACACAATACTTCCAATCCTGTTTCCTCTCTTACAGGAAGTTTTTCTAATTCTTTGCAGGAAAGTGTTACCTGTTCAAGGGTAAATATCTGTATTAGATCTTTTAAGAGTTCTTACTCTCATCCAAGTAATAACCAACCTAACCCAACTCTACTTAGCTTTTGAGATCAGATGAGATTGGGCTTGCTCAGGATGGTGATAAAGATGCTGAAGTATAGCTTTCCTCAATTGATGGTTTCTGACCAAGGTGTGGGTCAAGAAGGACTCAAATTTCTTTAAGCAGCTGACCATTGGTACTTTGAGTATATGGGCAATACAAATTAGACTTGTGGGGTTTTTTTTTTTATTGTTTGTTTGTTTATCATTTATATTTGGGAGAAGTCACAAGGGTGGGAGGCAAACCTGGGAGGACTGGGAAGTAAATGTGATTGGAGCCTATGATGTAAATTTCTTAAACAAGCAATAAAAATATTACTTTGGAAGCAAAAAGAATGAAGACTAGAACAAATTAATGTTTCTCTTCAGAAAGTTCTCTTCTTAATGTCTTCTCTTCTACAATATGAAATTCCAAATGCCAACCTTCAAACTGTGAGAACAAGAACAAGGTGCTGTAGGACCACTTGTGTCAATATTCACTTGTGTTTCCAGTGACAATTTTCTCTTCTTTGCTCTCTTTGACACAACCTAGGCAATGCAAGAGTAAGAATACACTCCCGTTTTCATCCTAACAAAACACAGCTTCCAGAATTGAGTAGCATATGCCAAGAAAGGAAGCATGAGAAACGATGTTACAGTTTAGAAAACTATTACAATCTTGGAGGAAATGTGCCTCTCACCACTGTGGTGGAACCAAATATATGCACACTTACAAAGTTTTTCTAAAGGCCCAAGCATTTGGCTACTGCAAGTTCTAAAGGATGGACCGGATTATTAGCAGTATCCAGGTGATACTTCAAGTTAAGTCTAGTTAGTAGTGTGAATGGTAGGTTTTTTTTTTTTTTTTTGGTAAATAAGGTGAACTTTTATTCGACGAACTAATTTGGTGACTGTACTCAACAGAACAGGAATTACTCCTTAGAGAAGATGAAAGATTAAAGTGGCATTTTCTATCCTGTACCCCTCAACTATGAGCTGCATTAGTTTTAATTAAAAAGGTATTATATGTATGAATGACAGTGGAATCAAAGCTTGCTGTCCTCATGACTCTTACTGAATTCCCCAAATGTCAAGATACCATTAAAGATTCTGTAATGATTTGCTACATAAATGAATCCAAAGAGGTGAACTTGAAGGTTGATGGTATGGCTTTGTTCTCCTGTCCTAGGTATTCATAAGAAGCTTTGGGTCATTTCTCGCCTACTTTATAGAGTAGAAGAATGTTATAAAAATAACGTATGGCTTCTCATTTATTCATTAATCTCTCTGTGCTATCTGATTACTGACTTTCTCTTGACGATATGCATAGAAGGCTTGAAGTGGGAGATCTTGGTGGAACTTTAGACAGAAGAGAAAGTCTAGAATTTCCTGTGTGGGCCAAGATAGATGGAAAGAATGATGTTGCCGTTCTGGTTTGGAGACTGAGGAACCATCCCTAGTAGGAAGGATTACTAGAAGAAAAGGTGCCACCTGTGCATGTAGTTGCTATTCGTGACTTATGGCATGTTATACTTGATGTGTTCTGAGAGATCCAGAAGCACAAGGTGGATTTGGGTATATTCCTTTTTGAACCTCAGAGAGGAAATTGTTTCTAAATTACCTGGGCTATCACTTCAGGATGCAGTGTAACATATCCATGTGAGGAAAGAAGAAGCCTTGGTAAGCCTTGGGTGAGATCACATCTACTTTTATAGGCAGAGTTCAATACATTAAAATCACTCAGAAGGCTCAGCTTGGGGAAGTAAGAGGTACAAGGAATTGGAATGTTCACAGAGTTATCATACTCTTGGGTGTCTCGGAATTTGCTCTCTCCTTTTGGAATGAAAGAGTTTTGAAAACATTCATATATTTCACACTGCTGTTATGACAATATATTTGGTGCTCAAAACTAAATTTTAAAAATTCATATTTTTTAAGTCACAAATACCATTACAGGGTACCACAATGGGTCTTCTGTTTAGGCCAAAACTGAGGTCTATGAAGGTAGGGGGTCATTCTTTTCTGGAAGTTTCTGGAAATTAATCTTTTAAAATCGTTTAAGTATTTGTAAATCCAATATTTGCAGCCATAGGACACAGGCTTCTGATTCCATGTTGGTTATCAGTCTTGAGGGCTTTTGGGCCTTTTTCATGCCTTCTAGGCAGCCTTACTAGCAATGGTAGCCTGCGTTTCTTTCATACCTTGAATGTGTTCCTTTCCCCACTTGTTCCTGAAGTCACTCAAAGAGAACTACTCCTAAGTCAGTCAAGTTGAATCCATACAGCTACCCTAAGATAATCAATTTGATGCCCTCTGGACTCAATTACATTTGTGCATGAGTACTCAGGGATGAGGAGAATTGTACTGCCCATCATAGCAACTCTCTTCCCATCTCTTCTGTTCTTTTCTTATTCTCGAAGTTTCAGAAAAAAAGTTTCTACCTCTTTGCCTACTCTATTACATTCAGGAAGGACCAGTTGTTTCTTGTTTGTGTCTCCCAGACTTTTGGCTGTGCTTTCTTTCTTGTTATATTGTGTTATCACTATGTGTACAATTGTCTCCATGCATAGGCTGTACATGTTCTTTTTGTTTGTTTGTTTGTTTGTTTTTGTTTGTTTGTTTTTGTTTTTTTCGAGACAGGATTTCTCTGTGTAGCTCTGGCTGTCCTGTAACTCTGTAGACCAGGCTGGCCTTGAACTCAGAAGTCCGCCTGCCTCTGCCTCCCAAGTGCTGGGCTGTACAAGTTCTAAGGGCAGAAATGATACCAGAGTTGGCTGAGTTTGCCAGTTTCTCAGAATGACTGGTTCAGTTTCATCT
This sequence comes from Montemys delectorum, assembly GCA_019843815.1. Classification (NCBI taxonomy): domain Eukaryota; kingdom Metazoa; phylum Chordata; class Mammalia; order Rodentia; family Muridae; genus Montemys; species Montemys delectorum. The sequence goes on from JADRCD010214039.1 coordinate 48,153, forward strand.
GTTAAGCACCTGAAACAAACATTCTAGAATATTCCTTGTCAGTAACCTCTTAACTCTTCATTTTTCAATTTGTCTTTCTCCTCTACTTTTCTCCTTCCTATTAATCCAAATTCTGAAAGACAATGAAAATGTCTTTGTCCTCAATTATATAGAAAGGAGATTTCCATAAGAGACTAATTCAGTGGTGTGTCACACAATCTTGAAACAGTCCTAAGTGAATGACAAAGCCAGTATGGAGTGAGTTGTCTGTCTTTGCATTTACAGTATATCATTCAATCCTCTGATTCTTCCATATGGACATGGAAGTCCTGCCCATTATAGATGGGGAAACTGAGTCAAGTGGAAGCAAGTCACTTATTTGAGCTTATTTATATAAGAGGCGAAATAGGAGCTTTGGATGGTAGGTCTAGGTATCTAGGTTTTTTACACTGTCTATATTGCCAAAACTCATCTGATTTTCACATTATTGACTCTGCCCTCAGGGGGCACCACTGTATTGCCTCTTGTCTATTCCCCCTGGGTCAGTCAAATCTGAAGTTCAGAGATGCCCCTAGCCTTCTTTCCATGCTGGGCTCCATGACTCCAGTATTTACTGACCCATCTCCTTCCAGCAAGGACTCTCATACACCATATTTCCTGTTGTCTCCATATATCAGTATGTCACCTCTATTTCTGCACAAGACATGGGGAACCATGGATCATGGACAATTTGGCCAGCTTGGGCAGAAGTGAGAAGTCACATTATGCATGCTGAAAGCTGCTAGGTCTCCTTAGGGAACCCCTTGGATATATATTACCTGGAGCATTCTTCATAAAGAAAATAGAATTGTCAGAGTTCAGGAGGATAAAGGAAAAACGAACAAAAGTAGACAAGGGAGCAAGTTTTGCCTTAAGATACTAGTCAACAAACTTGTATGGAGTCAGAAAGGAGAATATGCTGGGGTCTGTCAAGGAAGATTTATTCATATTGTAATTCTAAAGTACTGCTCCTGCCAGGCAACTATGGAACCAGAACATTGTGTTTCTCTTGTTTGTTTGTTTTAACATGAGTAACTTAATTTTAGAGGTTCATTTGTTTTGTTCTGTAAAATTATTAATTTTAAATTCATTGAATCTATCCTTGCAAATTTAGCCACCATGTGTCATCTTATTACATGTTCACAGGGATTCCACCATGGGTGGGACAGCCTACCTTCACCTCACCCTACTTGAGGTGTGCTAATGCAACAATGCATAGCTACTTTCTAATCTGTGGATATCCTCATATAAAGATGGGGGAAGACTTACACATTCTTCCAGAATTTGCATTAACTGGCAATTATCTCACAAAGGAGAGAGATGAAATCACTCCATTTTTAAGCGTGTGTGTGTGTGTGTGTGTGTGTGTGTGTGTGTGTGTGTGTGTATCTCTGTAGAGAGTGCTCCTGAAGGGATAAAACCTTCTATAGGTACACACAAAACTTCACTGGGTATGCTGGGATCATAAATAACCAGAAGCCAAATAAACCAGAATGTGGACAGAGTGATTTCTGTGCCATTTTCTCTTTTTTTCCATTTTGCTATGTTTGCTCCTTTTTATGTACAATCCTCAAGAGTTGGAGGATGAGGATGCCCTGAGGGAAAGCCAAGAGCCTATTCTTAGAGCCTGCTTATCACTGCCTAGACTAGTGGGTTATTTTAGAGACATATATCTCAAAGCTTGTTAATGGATGGCAGTGCTTCTAAGATTGTGAGTGAGCCATCCCTTCCTACTGTGAAAATGAGTGAAAGGCAAGATGTGAACCAGACCAGGGCTCTTGAATATTTGTGCTTGCAGAGCATTATTTTCTTATGTTTGGATTTTCCTTCTATTCTTGATGCAAAATAAATGTAGTATAACCAGTGTCAATGTAAAGGCAGAGCCCCAAAGAAAGCCCTCTCCCAGTGAACTCATTGTCCAAGTGTTGTAGGCACCAGGCTCAGGCAGTGTTTGTGGGTGAGGTGACTCAGGTTAGTAGAGTGTGGCTATGTCACAGGCTCTGTTGCTCACTGCTGTCACTTCTCATATTGCCTAGGGCACTGCCAACGGCTTTGAAAGAAGGCAGCCTGCTGGGCTGCCACAGGAAGTGGATGGCTTTGGCTCACTTGGATGCTTGCAGGGGGACATGGACACATCAGAAAGATGAAACAAGGGCTCTTCAAGGATGCCTTAGATGTTAACATCAACTCCAGAGGTGACTGCAGAAGATGAGAAACAGGGGTTAATGCCATAGGAGACTGGCAGATCCTAATTCTCAATAGCCCGATGCATGCTACATTCATCAGCATGTGAATAAAGTCGTTCCCCCTCTCGTATGTTTCCTATGTATCCTGCTTTTCAGATGCTACAGCAAGTTGCATCTCGTCTCCATAATAAAATTTCATAATCTCTTTGGAGTCAATCAGGCCTCATTTTACAACCAACTCTGCCATACCCCTGGGTATGTTTAATCAATCAATTTCTTCATTGTTTAACTCATAAAGAGTAAGGAATAATTACTGCAAATGTGTGTGTGTGTGTTTGTGTGTGTGTGTGTGTGTGTGTGTGTGTGTGTGTGTATTAATGCACGTTCTTTGAGAGTACATGAGGTTCACAGGCATGCATGGGCCAAAGAAAAAACATAGATATCTTTCTTCAGGAACCAGCCCATGTTGCTTTCTCTTGAACCTTGGCATCTCACTGGACTGGGATTTCCCAGGAGCCTAGCCTGGCTGGCCAGTGAGCCTCAGAGATCTGCCTGTTTCCACCTCCCTAGCACTGAAGACCCACATGTGGACATCTACCTCTTTCATTTTTTCCCTGGGTTTAAGAACTCAGATCCATGTCTTTCCTCATCTCAGCACACAGCAGTTTACCAACTGAGCTATCTTATCTGCTCCAAGTTGTGAAATTTCTGGAAAAAGTTGATATTTATAAAATTTCTAGTCAATGAAATACACTGTTTAAGCCATCTTTGAAAGTTCCCTCAGTAGTACACACCATATTCTGCATCTTTCAGCTGAGGAAATTGGAGGGTAATCATGCTTGATGTAATAACACAGTTCCAAGTCAAGGCAAAGCAATGATGGACGAAACTCTTGACCTGAATTTACCAGGCCTCCCTTACCCAGTATAAACTGACTTGTGTAAATAAGAGAAATGAACCATTTTGTAATTCTAGGGACCAAAAGTTCAAGCTCAGGATATTTGATAGGGCCATATACCCCATGAAAGAATGAGGGAGAATACACACACACACACACACACACACACACACACACACACACACACACA
>JADRCD010214040.1:0-11003 GCA_019843815.1 Montemys delectorum
CTGGATATAAGAAAGGCTGCGCTCTTTGGCTGGGGCACACTGCTATGGAACAGGGGTCAGGTGGCGGGAATCTATCGCAACCTACTTCACAGTGAACTTCTCCAACTCCTCGAACAGGTCATCGGGTCAATGGACTGAAGGGTAGCAGTGTGACCATATGGCCTCCACTGCTGTAGAAGGGCCCTGGACACAGGCTCCAGACCGCTGTCCCCAGCTGACAATGGTCCCAGCTGGGGGTGCTGTGCGCAGAAGGCTACCCAGGGGATAGGCAGCATAGAAGGCTCCAAGCAGGCAGAGGGCTGGCCGCCTGGTCCCCTGGGCCCAGCTCTTTTGACTCCTTTGGCTTGGGAGTCTAGAAAGAAGGGACCGTCTACCTTTCCAGCCCACTCCTTCACACCGAGGTCCTGAACTACATCACTTTGTGGAAGGTCCAGGGAGGTCTCCCCAGACCCCTTTTGGGGGGACTCGAAGAAGTTCTTGGAGCCAGATGAGCTACTAGTGGTAGCAGGCTTAAGCTCAGTCACATGACCGGGTAGGCAGGTCCCCTCATCTGACCACCATCCTTCAGGCTACTTGAAGGTGGCAGCCTCAGTTGACCTTGGACCTCTCTAGGCAGCCTGGGGATGAGGTGGGGACCACTTCTAGTCTGAAGTGGACTAGGGGCACCGTGGCTCCAAGGGCACGTGGATTCTGTCGGCCACGTTTTCACCAGGTCCAGGTTGTCTGGGACTAGGCACACTAGGGCTGGAGGAGGGGCAGGCCCCGCCGGAGTCCTTCCCTCAGGAACTGCATATAGGTAGCTGTGGATGGGTCCTCAAAGGTGGAAGAGAAGCTGAAGACGTTGTGATTCTCCATCTCTTCAGGTTTCATGGAGGTGATGTCCAGGAAGTAGTTGGCGTTGATATGGTGAACCTAGAGGAAGGACCGGGTGAAAAGAACTCCACTGGCCACACCTACCCAGGCCAGCTCAGCCTCCACCGACTTCAGGATCTCACATGGAGGATGTGCTGCCTAGAGATGCCCAGGCCAGGTCATCCCGGGGTAGGAACCAATAACTCAGGCCTTTCCTCCCCGGCTCCTCAATACTTCCAAGGACTTTTCTCACCTGAGCCTGGACCAGCAGAAGCTTCAAACACACTGTGTTTCCTCTCCCATCTAGCCCCAGCTGCCGCTCCTGGCAACCACCCACTAAAGGCTAGCCAGCTCAGTCCTCCCACCCTGGCAAAGTGGAGACTGAAGATGGGGCAGCTGTTTCCAGTGGGAGCCTTACTCTACCAGTCTGAAAATGGGCACACTTTCCAAAACTGCTGCGACCTGATGCCAGGCCCTCTAATCAGCCCCAAGAGCAAAGGGGAACCTTGGCTTAGGCTAGGCCGTCTATTCCTCTCTACCTTCCTTCCCTGGCTAGAATGGTCCAGGGAGCCTTCCCTGGGGACATGTTTGGCTCTGTTGCTGTACCTTCCCCAAAGCACCTCTGCAGTCTGCTCAGGGCCACCATGCCAGCGATGGAGACCTCCCGCCCCCCCCCCCCCCCCGCCCTGTGTCCCTGCCTGCTGTCCACTGTCGCTGGAGACCTACCACAGTGCCATTGGGCAGGCAGACCATCATCTCCACAGGAAAGCTGTACTTCTCCAGGTGCAGACTAGCCAGCTGCCGGTGGAGTGGGTTCTCCTGCTGGACCTGTGGGGACAATGATACTTCCTGCTGGTGTCTGGGCCCAGTGCTGTTGTGGGGACTCCCACAGGCCACTCCCCCTGATCCCATGCTCACCTGCAGGTCTTCCAGTTCCTTTACCAGGGACCAGGTACTGATGAAGCTCTCATTGAGGAGAGTGAGGATGGGCGGGCTTTCCAGGACAGTCTCCCGGAGAGTCCGCCCGGAACCTGTTCAGGGTAAGGCCAAGGGTGAGTAGCCCTGATTTTACAGCAGTGACCTCAGTTTAGGTAAATTCCACGGGGTTTTGGAATGTCTCCATACCCAGGTGACGTAACGGGCTGAAAGAGTAGATAGAAGCCAGGAGTGACCTATATCCTAGCACTCAGGAGGCTAACGCAAGAGAATTACCACACATTCAGGGCCAGCCTCCTGGGCTACACGATGAATGAGTTATAGGCTAGCCTGGGCTACAGACTGAGAACCTATCTCAAGAAGTGGAAACCCGCCGGGCAGTGGTGGCGCATGCCTTTAATCCCAGCACTTGGGAGGCAGAGGCAGGCGGATTTCTGAGTTCGAGGCCAGCCCGGTCTACAGAGTGAGTTCCAGGACAGCCAGGGCTACACAGAGAAACCCTGTCTCAAAAAACCAAAAAACCGAAAAAAAAAAGAAAGAAAGAAAGAAAAGAAAAAGAAATGGAATGGAAACCCAAGAATAGACTTTCAAGGAGTAGACACTGAATGAAGGAGGTGGTGGGATCGGAATGGACATACTGGAATGCTGAGCTGCGGCTGGGGGTGGCTCAGAGCCTCCACACAGTGACTGACACTCTCTCTCTCTTTCTCTCTCTCTTTCTTCTTTTCTATTTTTTTTTAAAGATTTTTTTCATTTTTTTTTTATTTATATGAATACACTGTAGCTTTCTTTAGACACCCACTAGAAGGGGGCATTAGATCTTATTATAGATGGTTGTGAGCCACCATGTGGTTGCTGGGATTTGAACTCAGGACCTTCGGAAGAGCAGTCAGTGCTCTTACCCACTGAGCCATCTCGCCAGCCCCTTTTCTATTTTTTTTAAAGAGACTTATTTATTTTTTATGTGCTTGATGTTTTGCCTGCATGTATGGCTATATGAGGACATCAGATCCCCTGGAGCTGGGAATTATAGACAGTTGTGAGCTTCCATGTGGGTGGTGGGATTTGAGCCCAGGTCCTCCGGAAGAGCAGCCAGTGCTCTTAACCATTGAGCCATCTCTCCAGTCCCAGTGATGGATTCTTGATCCCACTTAGGTCTCTAGGACCTTTACACAGGCACTTTCCACTCAAACCCTCTTCCTCCTGTCATGTGACACACCCCTATGCCATCTCTCATCGTCTCAGTTTAAATGTCACTTTCTCCAAGAAACCTCCCGGCACCCCCAGCTTCACTTCTGTTACTTGCCCACTTTGCCTGTTACTCCACTCCCTGCCCTGCACCTGTGTCTACACCACACTAGGATAATGCGTAGCTGCAGCAGGTGCCCATGTTGACTGGGTGACAAGATGAGGGCAGGGGCATTGCTTATCTCATCTTTGAGCTCACTGTTGGGCACCCAGAGAACTTTCCAGAAGGTCTTTGGCGAACACTCTGGATAAGAAACTCAAGCCTAGCTTCTGGCACTGTCTCCTCTCTCACATGTAGACTCTACAGAGTACAAGATATGTTGACACCCAATGCCACGACTGGTATGCTCTGCCCATTTCATGGTTGAGGAAATAGACTCAGGGCGAGGATGTCGTTGGTCAAGGTCATTAGATTAAAATGGCCAAGCATGAACACATCTGTCCGGCCTTTCCCCTACACTTTGGTATCGTTTTCTAGGCTCACCCAAGTACTGCAAGCGTCCCTGGGGCCTTGGTGGCCCAAGTCCTGTTTGTCCCAGAGCTTCTTGTGACCCATCCATAGGGTATGAAATTCCCTACTTCCCCTTAGAGCTGACCAGGGGCTCCCTCACCTCAGCAGGACTGGTCGTCCAGGGCCCCCCACAGCAAGATGGAATGAACAAGCTTGTTCTCTGCCTTGGCTCTGTCAAAGGCCTCCGTGAACGGCAGGTAGCTCACCTGTGGTCAAACCAAAATAGAAGCTACTGAGCGGCTGGGGTCCCTGTCTGTGGTTGTGCCAGTAAAGTGTGTGTGTGTGTGTGTGTGTGTGTGTGTGTGTGTGTGTGTTTGGGGGAGTGGGGTATGGCTGAGCCATGTGATCCTTCTCCAAGTTCAGAGTAGCAGAGGGGACTCCCATGCCCCAACACTCCATCACAGTGCTGTGACCAGACACAGAGCTACCAGCCTTGGCATCTTGGAGTCTTATTCTGGCCTTCACACCCAGCACTCACCTTCTTGAAGGGGTACATGGCCACCTCTAGGTGCCGGGCAGCTTCTTCCCAGCTCAGCTCCTGATGCCACTTGATCTCCTCAAACACAAACTGGAGAGGTTCTCCTGAGGGCAGGCGGCTGTCAATCATGTTGCCGTCCTCATCCAGGACCACAGAGGGCACTGAGGGGCCCACAGCCTCCAGCTCCATCTGGGCCGGAAGTCAGTGGTGAGGGGTGTCTCAGAGAGGGGCCCTGAGAAACCTTCGGGGATGGTCTACTCTGTAGAAGTGGGGAGACGGGGCACCTGAGTGTTCACCTGGGGAACGTAGCCAATGTCTACCTCCATGTTGCTGGTCTCACTGGCCCCGTACAGCCACTCCATGTCCACATTCAGGGACCTAAGGATGGCCAGGGTAAAACAATGTCACCATCAAAGCCCAGGTGCCCTCTTGTTTAATGAAAGCAGCTGAAGACATAGAGACCGTAGGCGTCACTGGGATTTTGACAGTAGAGCCTGGGCCAGGTCTGGATAGTGCACAGGGCTCTCATAGCATGACTCATATACTGCTCATGACCCTTTGTGGCAGAGATGGGGCAGCGCCTCATTGCAGGACACAGGATGAGGCAGCAGTAAGAGCCAGGTGGGTGCTGAGGCCCTGGAGGGACCTTCTGGCTAGCTCTCTCACCTGCAGAGGACAGAAGCCTGGCTTGCTCAGTGCAATCTGAAGTTCTGCCACATGGGGGAGCCCCAGGACCGCCAAGCAAAAGTCTCTACACAGTGACTAAATACCCTCAGAGGTGTCTGTCCCTGGGGCCTGATTCTTAGACCGTCCTAGAAGCCGTAGACCCTGGCTAGTCATCTACCCTCTGTGTTATTTGGTCCTCGAATCAGGTACACTGAGGCCAGCTTCTGCCCTAGCACTGAGATCAACTCATGAAGCGGGGTAGGTAGACTATCATGTCTCGCCCGGCCTCTCTAGGTAAGTTTGGGCTCTCCCAACCATGGTTACCCCGATCCATGGGTAAGACTGTCAGTCTTCTACCAGGACAGAGAGGAAACTGAGGCCCAGAGAGAGCCAAGGCCTTGCTCACAGCCACACAGCCCACTGCTACCAAGAGCAAGTTTTGAATTAGGGCCTCAGGATTCCCAGCTCTTGAACAAGACATCCATAGGCCTGCTTAAAGTCTACTTGCTATGGGGAAGAATCTTGAACCCACCCCAACCCCCAACACTCCACCCCTTGTTCCCCAGATCTGCTGATGGGGCTGACCCAGAACAGTCAAATAACTAGCATTTAACAGTGGTCCCAGAAGTTCCACCAAGGCCCTGTCCAGCTGCTGACCTTCCCCTCGGGGGCACAAGTAGTCGAGGTTCCATGTCTCTCAAGGCTATTTTAGGAGGACGAGAGAAACCAGTCTAGGGAGAGCCTGCTGGCAGTTGGGGGCAAGAGCAAAGACCTCAGCTGGCTTGCTTGGCCCTAGGGAAAACTGTGTTGGGCTCCCATAGAGGTGGAGGGAGTGCCAAATGCTTGGAGATATCAGTGAGAAGTTGGTAGGACCACTTAAGTGTCTCCTGCTGCCTCTTCTTGGTCAGCCACAAGTCCCTCCCAAGAGGCGGCGCTGGGGAGCGAGGGAGAGGGCAGAGACTGAAGGGTCTATGTGCCCCTTGATTTCTGAGCTCAGGGAACTGAATAATAGCAGCAGCAGCAGCAGCAGCAGCAGCAGCAGCAGCAGCAGCAGAACACAGGAGAAGGGTGCTGAGGCCGTGCCAGGACTAGCTCCTACCTGTGATTGGGCACGAACAGCCTGAAGTCACGGATGTGTGTAGCATCTTTGGATAAGATGATGTGACCGGTGAACTGGCCCGGCGAGAACCAGAAGGGGAAGTCAGGAGGCTCGCTGAGCTGGAATTCGGCGTGGATCCTGTTGGGAATGGAGTTTGCTAAGCCCGGATCCCTCCCCAGTCTCTTCCAGAGCCCAGGGAGCCTTGGCCAGACTCCTGTGCAGTCAGAGACAAGGAGAAATTAGGACATACTACAAATGCCACTCCTCTAGAGAGCTCTGTGCCGCTGTCCTTAGAACCCTCTCCAGCAATCCCTCTCCAGATTGTGTGTGCGTGTGTATATAGCCCATATCCTGGCCCTTTTGGGTGGATGATACCATCCTGGCCACCAGCTAGTTCCAGTTCAGGGCTAAGCAAGTTCTAGACACCTCTCACCAAATCGTGTGCCCTCTGAAGGAAGTTACTACTCCCCTGACCCATCGAGGAGGAAACTGAGGCTCGGAGAGCTGAAACCCAACATGGAGGGAGGTGATAAAGTTGTGGGTCTCTGGCTTGGCCTTCTCCTACACTCCCAAGCACAGTGACACTCACCGGAACATCACAGTGTAGTAGGAATCGCTGATGGCAGTCAGGCAGGCCACGGTGCCCTGAGGGGCAAATCGGGTCTTCACGAAGGGGCGTGGGTGGAACATACTCAGTAGGCGGTGGATGATGACCTAGGGCAGCAGTAAGATCCAAGCTGGTTTGTTGGGCTCTGAGCCTGGATCTGTAAGCCGAGGGTCAGCTCTGGACCCGAAGGCCCGAGAGAGGGAGACAGTGGGGGAGGGATGCCTGGCTCTCGGGGCCAGGTTCACATAGGAAGGGCCGGCCACTCCTGAGGTGGCTCCAGGTGGGACCTGCATCTCCTTGCGCCCCTTCTTACCTCCTTGCCCTTGGGCGGCGGTGGGTAGAAGCGGTTGTTGGACAAATAGCCTGTGAAGACGCTCAACTCCCCAGGGATAATCCACCAGGGCTGGCCCAGCTCCTGACCTGGAGGGGGCAGGAAGGGCCGGAAGTGGCGAGCGGCAAACACTGCGTTTGGAGAGGCTGCTGTGGTCCAGTTGCGGAGGCCCGCCAGAGCGAGGCGGGAGACCTGGGACGGGGAAGCCAAGGCTCTTGGATGCCCTGTCTATGTCCCTCAAGGCCAGCTAGACTATAGGCTGGGACAGGAGAGGGAGCACGGGGAAGGTCATGCCTCAGAGATGGCCCACAAGCTTAGCACTGTCCTGCCAGAGAGAGAGGCCCGCCTTACACACAACCTGCCCTGGTTTCAGTGGTTTTCCAGACCCAGCCCAGGCCAGGGCAGCATATGCAGGGTGGGCAGCTATGTAGCTGGAGATGCCACCTGGCCTAGAACAGGGTGGTGGAGCGGGTCTCACCCCCAGCCTCTGCATAAGCCTCCAACCAGTCCCAGGTGCCAGGCTGGCCCTTAGGCAATCCTGTTTTCCCTAACCCCCCAAGGTATCCCCCCCAAACCATAGCTGATCAGAATTTGGGTTTGCTGTGGAGTATGATGAAGGAGGGGAGTAAAAAATCGAGAAGACTCCAGAGTGAAGAGCAGAACCCCAGGGTCGTGGAAGGGAGATCACCACCAGAGAAGGCCCTACCTCCAGTCACCTGCCACATCATACTAAGCCCACCATGCAAGGCCTTCCCTCATCTATCTCTTTTAGCTGAAGAGTGTGTGTGTAGAACTGATTAGCCAGCAGCTGCAGGGCTATCTATCTACACGTGCCTTGAAGCTCAGAGGCAGGATGGTGACCCCCTGTTACAGCTCTTGCTTCTGTAGCTCCTCTGTGACCTTACGGATCAGAAGCACCTGTCCGCATACGCTGTCTGCAGGCGCTGTACCCCTTGAAGCATCATTTCCAGAACAGGGGAGTATCATCCCCTTAGAGATTCAGACCCCTGGGAAACTGCCAATCCTTGCTGGGCAGCAGGCCCCTCCCTCCCTCTCCATCTCCCACTATGCCAAAAGAGCAGGGCTTGGAGAGAGGCCGGAGGAGGAGGAATGGTCCAGGGAGCTCCCATCTAGACGAATCTAACAGACAGGTTCTCAAAGGAGGGTCAGGCCAAGCTGCCTGCCTGCTGGTCCTACTCACAGGCTGCTAACCCTGCAGGCCATTGCTAGAGGAAGGGTTCTGGGTTCTGGACGCTGCCCTATCTCCCGAAGTGAAACGACCCCTCTGGTTTCTATCTCACTACCATTCCTACCCTCCTCACCGAGGGAGGGGGGAGGGAGAGGAGCCCTCTGCTGGGCAGGGACATCACCTTCAATCACTCCTCCATTCTAGGTCTCTGCAAGGTCAAAGCTGTGTTTCCACTTACAGAAGTCCCCCTGACATGCTCTGGACACCTCAATGCTTTGTGTCCCTTGGTGTTACGATCTCCCTTCTTACAGCCCCTATTTGGGCAAACAGCACACCAAGCACTGGTCCCCAGCCAGGAGTTTGAGTCACCTGCTCTACTCCACACATCAGCAGCAGCCACACCCCACCCTTTCTTCCTCTCTATCCTCCAGTCTGTTCCCTTCCCTCCTTCCATCTCCCTGCCTCTACCCACTCCAGGAACTGGTCTACTTACACACAGCACCCCCACCTCCATCCCCAGCCCAGAGAACACAAATCTAATTTCACAGTCAACCCACAAAGGCATTTGGCTTCGGCAAAACAAAAGCTAGAAGTCAGGCAAAGAGACCCTCAGGAATCTAGACTCCTCTGCAGTCCCAATGAGCCTTGGGCCAGCCACACTTGCCCTCTGGCCTGCCTGCCCCGCCACCCTTTGCGGCAAGCTCTAGCTTAGGCAGAAGTGGAGCTTTGCTGAGCAGGTATGGGCTGGGCACAGAGCAATAGCTGCTTGTGGCAGAGGGAACAGCGGGCAAGAAGGGGGGAAGTAAACCCAGTGAATAGGAAGAAAACCCAGAGGACCTGGTAGGAGAGGTGACAGCCAGTTGGGGAGGGGGGCGGAGCATGATCCTGGAATGGGCTCTCTGTGTCCTCAGGGCCTTGAGCCAGGAAGAAGCTAACAATACAAGCACCTGCCAGCCTCTCCCCTCCTCTTCCTCAGGGGCTGTCCTCCCCACAATCCCCATCAGAGGCTGAACATGCAACAGGTCATGGGCATTTGACAGAACACCTGCCTCATGTCAAGAGTGGGCTACAGGTCCAGGAAATAGGTGGGCAGAGAGTACCCCATCACGCAGGCTCACTCTCATCCTGGGGACAGCCTGTCAGCTGTCACCCCTGCCAATAAACTCTCCTAGCTTCCCCTGGGACGGGAAGAGGCCTCTGCAGCTCCCTCCCGCTCTCCTGGCAGACCCAACTGGAAAGCAAGCTCCACTTCTTGAATGCAGTGGGCACATGAGGGACGCCGACAGGCCTGAGGAGGAGGGCACAGGCCTGTCCTCAGGAGCAAGTGTACACAGGCCCTTCTGTGCCGTTCGTCACCCAGCTCCTACTCACCCCTAGGAAGCCATCTTTGCTCTTGGTCATGGTCTCCGTGAGTAGTGGCTGGAATCGGGCTTCTATCGTAAGAGTCTCCTCACTGGGGTCATGGGGCAGCTCCTCCTCCTCGTAGCTGGCCACAGGAACTGACCCTATGGGGCAGAGATGGCTGAAGAGGCCCTGCCCTTGGACCGCAAGCCTCACTTCTCTCAGGATGCCTAGGACAAGGGAGCTAGGCTTGGGATGGAGCTGATAACTAAGTCACCATGCACGGGGTTCTACTTTCCTCACAGCCTGAGAGCAGTTGAAGTCACTTCCCCATTGTCACATACTAGGCAAGGCGGGAGTCGGGACTCCAAGCTCGGCCTGTGTGTCACTCTGAATCCATGATCGGTTATGATTCCCTTCTGGATCTTAGGCTACTGTGAGGGGCGCGGTCAAGGGGAGCTTAGCAAAAAGAAAGGCAAGTCATAGCTTGAGCTATGTCATTGGATGAGCACGGGTGGGCGGAGAATGGACCTGCTTCCCCCTGATCTTTTGGCTGGCTTGGCCTCCCTGCATGAGGAGTTTAGGACTGGCCGATTTCTCAGCTCTCCTATAGGGAGATGAGGGACATGCGGAGTTCCTCATATTCTCCATGTGGGTGGGGCCACGATGTAGGGTTAAGGGGAGAAAAGCCAACTCCGAAAGCAATGACAGAATGAAGCATGCTGCCCTGCCCTACAGACTCCCAAGGATGGATGAAGGTACAGAGACAATCTCTGACACTTGGTGGCACTGGTGACTAGCCAAGCTGAATGGGGCACATCATAGGCACCCGGCAATGAGAGTCATCACAAGTATCGGGCTGCCTGGTCACACTGCAGCTGCTCAGAGCCCGTCACTGCCTACCGAGCGGAACCTTCAGGGGTTAGGCTTAGAAAACTGCCCTTTTTATTAGCAGTCCCCAGCTTCTGATCTAGTCAGAAGATCACTTTTGGGCTGGTGAGATGGGTCAGCCAGACCGCTCTGCTCTGGGAATAAAAGGGCCTGCCACATAAGCCTGACTGACTAGAGTTCTATTCCTGAAACACGTGCCCCATGACAGAAACAGGAGGGGCTCTACCTCAATGGGGTGGGGGGGAGGAAAGAGACCGACTTGCAAAAGTTGTCCTCTGACCTCCAGGTGTGTGCAGTGACATATGCATATTCACAATAATAAACATTTTTATATGAGTTTTGTTACATCAGCCAGGGTTTCTCTGTGTAGCCCTGGCTGTCCTGGAACTCACCTATAGACCAGGCTGGCCTTGAACTCAGAGATCCACCTGCCCCTGTCTCCCAAATGCCTGGATTAAAGGTGTGCGCCCCCCCACCCTCAATCCAGCTTTGTTGTTATTTCTTTATCTGTCAGTCAATACCATGAAACCTTGTTGTTATTTGCTCAAGACAAGGTCTTAGGCTGGCCTGGAATTTGGTATGGAGACAGGGCTGGCCTTAAATTCGTGGTACAATTCCTTCTCTGTCTCCTGAACTGTGCACCACCACCTCTGGCTAGTAAAATTTTAAAACAGCAAATATGGAAACACCAGACAAAGGAAGGGAGGATTACGCAGAGTTATTATTACTTTGCCTTGCACACTGAATGATTTAATGGTAATTGTTAAGAATAACATTAGCTGCTTGGGAGGCAAAGGCTGGTGCATCTCTGAGTTCGAGGCCAGCCTGGCCTACAGAGGGAGTTCCAGGACAGC
>JADRCD010214041.1:0-80504 GCA_019843815.1 Montemys delectorum
AAAAAAAAAAAAAAAAGAACATAGCCTCTATTATCACACAAATGAAAAAGACATAGTTGTCATTTACAATCATTTAAAAGCAGTCTATTATAAGCATGACACATACAAATACTTACCACCATCCCTCGGGTCACTAGGAAGGGATTCTCTGACATCTCTCAACAAGTATGTTGGGCTCTCAGTCACAATTTTCACTATTGACAGACCACTGTTGCAAAAGTCCCAGCTGAATGAATCATAGGTTGTCTTGGACTACATGGTAGATGAGGTAAATTGAGTCTTCTTCCTTCACTCCATAGAGTCTAGCAGAGTATTACATACAAATTGGTATTTGGATGGATGGATGGATAGATAGATGGATGGATGAGTGGATGGATGGGATAAGTTTAACCTTTTACTAAGTTTAGACATTTTGGCTGGCATCCCAGTAATCCACCCACATCTATAATACTTAAATGCTCATAGATTGATTGTGTCCAGCTTAGGCTTTGGTCTGTAGTCATCAGCCTATCTCTGATGATAATGAGCAAGTATGAATGTTGAGGTCAACCTCTCAGATAACAGGTCTTATGCTTGGGTCATACTCACATTTCCTGTGTTAATCTTCACAAATTTGAAATGTGACCTGTTGATTAAAATGTAGCTTGTTGTGTAATGCTGCTGTTAGTCCATTATTAAAGCTAGAGTTCAGCCCCAGTGAAGTAATTTTTCCTAAGGGGGCAAATTGCCTAGACTCTAGAGACACAAGCTCCAACCCCTAGTTCTTTCTGTTACACCACCTGCCTTAGGAAGCATGTATATTGTTCTATGACACCATGACCAAAAACAACTTGGAAAAAAAGGGTTTATTCACCACAGATTTTGTACATTCATCATCTAGAGAAATCATGTCAACAAATCAAGGAAGGGACTTGGAGGCAGGAACTGATTCAGAGGACCTGGAAAGGTACTGCTTACCGGATTGCTCTCACATGGCTTTCCCAGACAGCTTTCTTATAGCGCCCAGAACCATCTGCCTAGGGGTGGCATCACCCAAAAATATGATGAGAACTCTCACTTCAATCCCTAATAAGAGAACACATTATGGACTTACTCACAAGCCAATCTAGTGAGGAAGTTGACAAAACTAGATAACATTCTACTAGCTGATTAAAGTGCACAGACAGAGCCTTTTTTTTTTAGAAATAGTGGATAGTTCAACTAACTGAACCACCCAGAGCTCCCAGGGTCTAAACCACCAACCAAAGAATATACATAGAGGGAGCCAGGACTCTAGATACATATGTAGCAGAGGATGGCCTTGTCTGACATCAATGGGAGGGGAAGAGGGCTTGATGTCCCAGCATAGGGGGATGCTAGAACAATAAGGCTGGAGTGGGTGAGTGGGGGAAGGAGCACCCTCATAGAGATAAAGGGGAGGAGGGAGAAGAGGGATGGGATGGGGGGTTTGTGGAGGGGTAACTGGAAAGGGGGATATCATTTGAAATGTAAATGAATAAAATTATTTATAAAAAATTAATAAAAGAGAAAGAAAAAAAGTGGATATACTCCAGCGTGGAAATGTCTACCATTTTGGATAGCTCTTTCTTCTTATGTCTAGATCACATCTTCCCAAACATTAACCACTAGTCACATGCAGATATTACAATAAATTGAAATCAAACAAAAATTTAAAACCCAAGTTGTCACTTACGTTTACCACATCTCAGAAGTTCTCAGTGACCATGTGTTCCTAATAGAGAAAATGATAGAGAAAATACAAACATGGGACCTTGCTATCATAGAAAACTCCAATGGACAGCCTTTTCTCAGAACAAAACATGTTTCTCATTTTTTTTTTAGTACTTAGAAAATCTGTATTCCACCACCTTTCTATAGCATGAGGGAAATAAACTGCAGCTAGCTTGATCTTTATTTGGATAGGAAAGGCTTCTCATTTGACCCATTGATAAAAATGTAGCCTGTTGTATATTGCTGCCGTTAGTCCTCAGCATCAAAGGCAAGAGTGTCTCTATTTGCCTTGAAATGGATTTTCAATAATTTGTGTCTTGAGCCCTCTTCTTTACCATTTACTTCCAAAGATGCAGTGTTGAGTGTGGGGATTGGTTTTATGTACAGAGGAAAGCAAAAGTCTCTGATCCTCTCAGAGATCAAAACCAAAACACCTTCACTAAAGGGCTGGCCCCGGGTCTTCAGACTCACCCACATTATCTCTTGGAGTCCAGAGTGATACACACGAAGGGCTTCTATATTGCAGTAAACATATTGGATTATAAGCAGGCTTTGATATCCTTCTGTCTTTTGGTTTTCCTTTTCTTTCTTTTTTATGTCTTTTTACAGAAGATTTTTTAAATGTGCATTGGCTAAATCATTTCCATTTCCCATTAAGGAAAAGAAATCCCGACGTGTTTTATTAAAATTTTTCATCATGCATATTACACTCCAATTTCTATTTTTTCACTGAAAAGGATTGATTAAATCAGCAGGTAGCAACTGAATCGTGTTTAAGACTCAGTGTGACTGGAGTAGATTATTTTTTTCTAATTTTTTTTTTTTTTTAAATATCCTGAGCAAGGCTGGCAGTGCCTGTATTTAGCGGTGCTCGAAAGAGCCACTGTAACCAATGGTTTTGTTGGCCATTTCACTCTAACTAGGGACATATACAGTAAAAAAAAATCAAATTATTTTTGCTTAATAAAAATTAACAGGTAGCATTGCTATAAGCGAAACAAATTGTCAGGGGCTATGACCCAGGATGTGAGGCGCATCTAGCTCTTATTCCGTCAGGCACATTTTACAGGCTTGATGTAACTTGCAGCTACAAAGTCAAAATAATAGCACTTCAGTAGTAATAATGCCCTACCTATCTAGAGTGCTTTTTTCTGCCCTTGGCCTGAGGCGTTTTACATACTATATATAGATACTGCTTCAACTTTCCCTGAATCCCAGCTAGCTTTGGGGTGGAACCAGTCTCTCTTCTCTGCCAGCAACATTACACAACAGTTTTCAGGAGGGGAAAAATGAAGAATAATTTCTCCTATTGAAACTCCAGGAGGAATTTCTGAGTGGGAAGAATGTAATTTCTAAGTTAGAATTGGCATTGACACCAGGACTTAACACCCCAAATCATACTGAAAGTGGGTGTGGACACCTCAAAGAACATGATGGGTCACAATAATGGTTTAAGTTCCAAAATGGTTAATTATAACATTTATGAAAAATGAAAGCTATTTCCCAATATGACTTCTAGTTTTCTCCTGCTCAGCTTAAGAGGATCCTATTCACAACACCCCCCTTTTTCACATTTAAGAAAACTATTTACGAAATACATGCCTATACTTTTAACCACATAGATGGCCAGCAAATGGAACAAACATGTACTCTGTTCTAGGAATGGGTGGACACACACACACACACACACACACACACACACACACTCACAGAGTTCTCTACAGATTTAATAATTATACTTTAAAATTTATGAGTTTTCAGAGAAATAGAAAAATGTGGCAAGTGTAAAGAAAATCTCACTAAGACTTGAAATGTTTCCGATCCACCCTTCTGGAGAAGGGACTTAGAAAGAGAATTTGCCTAAAAGGGCAGGAGTGTGGAGAAAGGGGCAGGGGTGTGGTCCAGCAGAACAAGGGTAAATGCAGGAGTGTGGAGAAAGGGGGCAGGGGTGTGGTCCAGCAGAACAAGGTTAAATGCAGCAATTGTGATTTACTCAAAAGGACTACCATACAAGCACACACACAAAAGCTATACCTTCCATACCAGAAAACAACCAGAAACACCTACAGAGAAAAGGGATCCAGGTATTATCACGTTCTATCCAATACAGACCGATAGCTGGGTATATATGTATCTGAATACCTGTTAGGGAAATTTTAAAAACTGGTCCCTAACTCCCAATTAGGGAGAAAATTTTAATAGTACGTTACAGTTATGAATCTCAGCATTTCAGCCAGCCTTTGACCTGTGATGTAATCTTTACAACACAAACCCTCAACTCCTCATGCATTCATTTTAAGTAAATTATTATGTGAGCATCAACTCACTCCTACTACAGAATGGCCATCCCCTTGAAAGTACTCTAATAAAAATGCTTAAAGAATCATCAAAGTAGACCTATGAACTATTATGGTTTTGCTGGCTCACTCTACCAGATTATTCCAGTGTTCTTTAATTTTGTAGTTGCTTGCGTTAATGACTGCTAACTGAATCTTCTTGTTGTGACAGTCAGAAATATCTTGATATTGCAACATCAATAGTTGAGGCCACTGCCTAACAGTTTAGAACACTGATTTTACCTAGAAGTGATGATGAGGTCATCTTCTATGAGTTAGGAAGAGGATGCGCGTCTGGGTAAGTTTATGAGCAGGCATCTCAGCAAGAAAAAAAATACTAAACTTAGGGGATAATAAACTGTGTGTAGTGGTGCATACCTCTAATGCCGGGACTCAGGAGGCTGAGGTCAAAGGATTATGAAAAGATGGCTAGCCAGAGTTGCAGAGATGAGAGACAGACAGACAGAGACTGAGGAAATATTAATATTAAAGGAAAAAGGAAATGTCTAAATATGTTAGAATTTTTTTTTCTTTTTATTAGGTATTTTCTTCATTCACATGTACACTTTCCCTCTCCCATTTTCCCCTCCAACACAAACAAACAAACAAACAAACAAACACAAGAACAAACCCCTTCTGCCTCCCCCCTCCCAATGCCTGTCCCCCCACCCTCTCCCACCCATTGGCCCTGGCATTCCCCCACACTGGGGCACAAAACCCTCACAAGGCCGAGGTCCCTCACTCCTATCGATGATCGAATTTGCAATCCTCCACCACATACCTGCTGCCAGTACACTCAATCCCACCCTGTATAGTCCTTGATTGGTGGTTGGGTCCCTGGGAGCTCTGAGGGTACTAGTTAGTAATTGTTGTTCGTCCTAAGGGGCTGCAAACCCTTCAGCTCCATAGAACCTTTCTCTAACTCCTTCATTGGGGACCGTGTACTCAGTTCAATGAATGGCTGTGAGCCTCTACATCTGTATTAGTCAGGTATTGTCAGAATCTCTTAGGAGATAGCTATATGCTTGTCCTTCCTTCAGTCTCTGCTCCATATTTACTCTCTGCCACTCCTTCTGTGGGTGTTTGATTCCCCTTTTTAAGAAGGAATGAAATGTCCACCTTTTAGTCTTCCTTCTTCTAAAGTTTCTTGTGGTTTGTGGGTCGATCTTCCTGTATTCCCAATTTCTGGGCTAATAACCACTTATCAAAGAATGCATTCCATGTGTGATCTTTTGTGATTGGGTTACCTCACTCAGGATGATACTCTCCAGATCCATCCATTTCCCTAAGAATTTTATAAATTCATTGTTTTTAATAGCTGAGTAGTACTCCATTGTGTAGATATACCACACTTTCTGTATCCATTCCTCTGTTGAGGGACATCTGGGTTGTTTCCAGTTTCTGGCTATTATAAATAAGGCTGCTATGAACATGGTGGAGCATGTGTCCTTATTACATGATGGAGCGTCTTGTGGGTATATGCCCAGGAGTGGTATGGCTGGGTCCTCTGGTAAAACTATGTCCAATTTCCGGAGGAATCGCCACACTGATTTCCAGAGTGGTTGTACCAGTTTGCAATCCCACCAGCAATGAAGGAGTGTTCCTATTTCTCCGCAGCCTCTCCAGCATCTGCTGTCACCTGAGTCTTTTATCCTAGCCATTCTGACTGGTGTTTCTAATTTGTTTTTTTCTTTTTTTAAGGTTCTAGGCATATAAAAAAATAAAAATAAATCCATACACACCTCTCATTATCACCATGCATGGCTTATTCATGTCTAAACTTCAAAAGAAAAATCCTAACTGTAGTGCTATTTTATGCTTGACTATTCACTGTAACATTTTAAATAGAGGACAGAATGAAACTCTGGCCCACTTAGGGGGATTTTGCTTGGAGTTTCTTGGAATTTACCTCACAGGTGGCTTTGTTTGAACTTCTGCCATAGATATTGGTCCTGCTTAGTCTTGCTTCCTCATCCTAGGGTGCTCATCTCAAAGACAATGCTTTAAGAGTCCTCATGCTAATTCCATTTCAGAGCCTTTCCCTCAAAAATTCTTTTCAGACTTAGCAAATTAAATAAAGTCTGGGCTGCAATGATGGGTCTGGAGGTAGAAACAGTAGCCAAACAAGTCTGAGGGCTTGAACTTGATCCCTAGGACTCATAAATGGTGTGGAGTCATGTATCCATAACCCCAGTGCTCTACCCCAAGATGGGAACAGAAACAGGCCACTGATGAGAAGGTCACTGCTCCACTTCGCCTGGAGCAAGATGTCTGAGAGTACAAGCAACAGAAAGGGACCAATCCTCAACAAAGTAGAAGGTGAAAATTGACTCCAAAAAGTTGTCATGTGTACACTATACTTCAAAACATGTGTAGTGGCATGTATATGACCACATGTACAGGTGGTTGTGCATGCATCCACACACACACTATTAATAACAATGATGATGATACTGATAATAATAAGTATTTATAATAATAGTAATAATGTAAACTTTTAGTTAAAGTTGGATCTCAGACAAAGAATGAATTTCTTCATGTAATAACATCCCTTGTAATAGGACATACTCATCCTAAAAAATACAGTATGTTTTTAACAGAATATCTAACATATTATTTTGCATTTGCATATAAAATTAGCCTTAGCTCCAGGCATATTATTACATATCCACAGACTCATCCAATCCTGGATCAGTAATATTAGAAAACTATTGCATTTGCACAGAATACAGATTATTAGTTCTTGTTATTAGCCTCTGAGCAGTATAGCATAAAAACTATTCCCACAGTATTTAATCTCACTAGGTAAAAGTAAACTAGCCATTATTTAGAAAATGTGGGAGGATGTACCTGAGTTCTCTACAAATGTTACATCATTTTAAGTAAGGATGCAAGAGTTTATACATTTTGGCTCCGACTAGAGTCCTCAAACCAATCTTCTGGGGATAGCAAGATATAGCCAATACTATATTTCTATTTCATTTTACTTCTTGTTGAAAGAATCTACTAGTATATATTAATTATTTCTAAATTTTGTCTGAAATAATGTTAAATGTCATAAAGAACATTTTATGTCTATTCCATTTAATGCTTGCATTGATGTACTTAAAAGCAAACTCTTAGAAATGGGATTTCCAAATGGAATATAAGTATATGTCTTTTGGCTATTTACAATTGACTTCTGCTTGCTTCTCAATGACATCACTCATCTTGTGCTTATCTCTAGTGACATCACTAATCTTGTGCTTGTCTTATTGATGTCACTCATCTTGTGCTTCTTTCAAGTGATGTCACTTATTTTGTACTTTTTTCTCAGTAATGTCACTCATCTTGTGCTTGTCTCTAGTGACATCATCATCTTGTACTTGACTCTCAGTGACATTACTCATCTTGTGCTTATTTTTCAGTGATGTCGCTCATCTTGTGCTTATCTCTCAAATGTCACTCATCTTGTACTTGTCTCTAATGTCTCTAATGATGTCACTCATTAGTCTTACTATACATCTTTTATCAATGCATCGCATATTTTAAATTATAACTATTGTTTCATTTACTTTGTGGTTTGAATTTTTAAAAAAACTGCATACCAACTCTTCAGAAAACGTAAAATAGCACTGTCAATTCATAAGCCATTGTAGGATTAGAGACATGAACATTCAGGAAGTATTATTATTTCAATGCTAAAAAAGTGTGGCAGACACCATTTCCAAGAAGCATCTGTCAGCAGATACCAGGAATTTTTTGAATATGTGTTTGTTTACTTTATTCTTATACACTTCTGAAAGAAAATAATCTGAGATACCAATGATTTACATACAAGGTGTGCATGATCCCTGTTTTCAACACATAAATAAAATATTGTGTGCATAAAACAATAAATATAAATTTTTAATAATTTAAATTCAGACTCCCTATCAAAATAGTAACCATCTGGAAGAAAATTATGTTAAGTTATAGCACTCAGTTCATTTTTTCTATTGTACCATGAATCCTACATTCCTTCTCTGTGTAAATGCCACCTGTAAAAATTATAATAGAATGGGCTTTTGTATTCTACAATTTACAAAACAATTGTATAACATTTTATTATATAATGCTTTCTTCTAAGATTAAAATCTATTTTAAAGAGAAATTTCTTTAGACACGGGATATTTAAAGGTAAGTGAAGTAAAGAGGAGGGTACTATTCCATGCTGCTGGAAGCTCATTAATCTTAGGAGGTAAACAACTCAATAGTTTCAGGAAAACACTGAACCCAACCAGATTCAATAGATCCCTCCCTTCCCAAATTATACAGTGAAGACTGCCTAAGACACTAAGACAAACTGAACTTCCCAGAAGAAATGAAAAGCAGTCAAACTGCCTAGAAGAAGCCCTGGAAGAGACTTAGACTTACTGAACTATCTGAAAGGATGCTCTCCAACCAGCTGAGTGCCCTGTGCGTTGTGCAGTATATTCCAGAATTCCAGCTTCTGTGATGGGATGGGCTTTGGTGATGCAGTTGTCACCCTTGAAGTCTGCCAATGCAGATGACTCCTCACCCCCATTCCATAAGTAACACAAACAAAACTCATCAGGTCATCAGACTGGACTTTGATGTTATCTGTAATTTAGTCTGTCGTTCCTGCCTGCTGAGGTGAGTAAATACTTGTTCATGTCTTCCTATCACATAAGACTATCCTACCAATGTGTTTCTGTTCTGTAACTGGTGTGATATTTGTTATCTTATCCTTATTCCTCTCACACAAGCCTCTTCCCATGCAGTTTTTACTATACCCCACCTGTTGCCATGGTTAAGTGATTTCCCTGGAAATTCACACACAGGGGACATCTTCGGCATTCCTTGTGTTTATGTAAGTATGCTCAGTTTGCAGGTGTTTCTCTACATCTGGTGTTTTCATTCTTCTTCATATCATGAACATGTAATATACATGTCATGTGCATGTGATGGAGTCATCTGAACTCCTCTAACTCATTCTTCTCAATTAGATGTATGTTTTCTAATAAATGTCACCTATTCAGCTATTTTCTTATTTTCTAACATCTAGGGGAACCACCATTTTTCCTTTGCTACTCTGTAAGGAGATAAGCATGCTGGCATATGTCACCACGAAGTGGAGGTTTTAATTTAAAGGGGAAAATGCCCAGATGTAGAACTAATAGGTGAAAGCAAAAGTATGCTTAGCTTTAAATAATATTCACTTACAAATTCCACCTTTTCATGTCTAGACACAGAAACACTCCCAGCAGGACAGATGAGAGTCTCCCTGTGAGTGGTAGACACTTGGGTATCTACTAGGTGGGTTGGGAGAAGGATGTACTGACTCTCAGTGACTTCTAAAGTTTCTTTTTTTTTATATTCTTTGAATATTTTTCTATTCGATCATATTGTATTCACCTAATTATAAGGATTTTGTAATGTCAAGGTTACGGTTTTTTTTTTTTTTCTATCACAGTGAGATTTGGGCAGACCCTATTCACTCAAATCTTTCTCTGATTCATCACTTTTATTGCCACTCAATTAGACACCAGTTTTAAATATGGGTGCTTCCTTCTATCAACTAATTTTACTTTCATAGTTTGGGATTAAAGGTATATATTATGAGCATGTCTGTATTCTAGCCAGAGGGCTTAAAGGTGTGTGCTAAGAGCTAAGTCACATCACAGCTAGTAACAGTTATTTTCAGTAAATAACAGGCCTGTAACAGTTTTCTGTGTCAAATTGTTCTTTACTTTGAAGTCATGAAAATACTCTTCTTGCTAGTTGGTATATAGCATGTTCTATATATACTTCTAGCATGGGGGAAGCTGAGACAAGAGTATGTGAATTCAAGGCCAACCTATGTCATATAGCTAGACCTTGCATTAAAACAACAATGAACAAACCTAATTTTCTAAACTTTCTTATCGATTGTCACATTTTATCTACCTAGAATTTATTTCTTTCTACTATGTGATGTGGGAGATCAAGATTGCTGATTTTTTAATGAGTACACAGTTGTGATGGCATATTTTTCTAATGTAATTTTTAGATATGTTGAATCTAATGGAAATGAAGAGTATCTTACCTTTTTCTTTCTCTTACATGAAAAATCTTGGAAAGAATTTCTGCATTCCTAATTGACATTTTATTTAATTCAGATATCAAATTTACGTGACTTACTTATATGATATATTTTGCTGTCTAAGCGTGGTATGCCTTTGCTGCCCTGTGGTCTAGTTTTATATACTTCAACAAGATTCAATAAAATACCATGCAATTATTAGAATGATATTTGCAAAGATTTGGGATGACATTGAAAAAGAATTAAGACCCTAAAAGCAAAGGAATACATGTTCCTGGACAGCAGGATGCCAATTAAATTTCCGTGTACAAAGATTGACAGGAGAGAGTCTAAAACATTAACAATGTGTCATGTTTGCAAAGAACACTCTTTACTCCCATCTTAAGATTTTTTTTTCCTTTTCAAATTTCTTAATGTGAGCTGCACACTCAAAGTACAGTTCCACATGGATAAAGTCAATGTAAACTCTACTATTTTTTCCTCCCCAAAGGAATAGTAAAGTAGAAGTCCCAGAATCAGTAGTGAAATACAAGTGGCACCTATTGCCATGTGCCAATGTCCCATTTTGTCACAGAGGGACCTATAAAAAAACCTTCTATGACAAGGTGTCTGATGGC
Organism: Montemys delectorum; assembly: GCA_019843815.1. Lineage (NCBI taxonomy): Eukaryota > Metazoa > Chordata > Mammalia > Rodentia > Muridae > Montemys > Montemys delectorum. The sequence continues at coordinate 10,749 of JADRCD010214041.1, forward strand.
TTCAGTCAAATTACATAGCACTCTTAGATGTGTATGAGTCTTTCCTTGTAAAGGCAGATTTCTAAAATAAGCATGCCAGTTCAGGCTTCCAACACAAGTGTTACACTGGGGTTCATAGGAAGCAATGGCAACTAGCATACTGGAGCACTTATGATTTCATTTCACAGATAATAAATATTTCTCGTGGAGATTTTGGAAGTGAAAAATCATCAACTAGTCAATCCTGAGCAGGAGACAATGCATGGATAACTCAAAGAAAAATCTCTGAGCCTTCTCTAGAAAGCATTTTGACAAAGCCCAGATTGTCAACTGAAAATTGTTACCCACTACTTCACTCCAGCAACATGGTCTTTGTTGCCTCGTCTTCCAACGTGTCGTCTTTTGAGGCTTTTGAAGTAGGAGGATGAAGGATTGAGACCTTAGGTACTCAATAAATGTAGGCTAATACTCGGTTCTCTAAAAATGTCCTCCTCACTCAGCACTTCTTTCATCTTCTTAGTCTGGAAATCTTATGACAACAAGATGACAGATTGTTTTTTTAAATGCCTATAAACTCTGCTTAAAAGGATGCTACGATAGAGGTGAAACCTGGAGGATCATATCTGAGCTGTCCCGGACAGTTTATAATCAGAAGAAAATGAAGAGAATTAAATAATGAGATTGCTAAGAGTCCATCGCTGAGATGTCACATGGCAGCCAGAGTCCATATTTACACACTTCCTGAAGATGAGAGGCTCACATGGTGAGAAAATTACACCCTTTGTTAGAGGACAGATGATGAAGCAGACAGGGCTGGCAATGGGAACCCTCTGAGCTTGTATTGTTTTAAAGATGCTGGTGATCTGGGTTGATTCAGAAAACCAGAGTGTTGTGCTGGTCTTCAGTCTTGCAGATATAGTCCCTGTTGTCCTTGTGTGGTTTGAGAAGGCAATATCTCTATACTGTGAATGTAGGACTTCTGCAGCTGTAAGCTGTGATGTCATTCAACATTCAGTAATGCAAAGAGTCTAGAGCAGAACTGACACAAGGATATGACAAGAAAACTCCTGACAATGATACAAGTGATTAAGGAATGCAAACCCTCACGATAAAGTGTTATGAAGTGGAAAATTTACATCAAAACTACCACTGCATATCATGAAAACCAGGTAACTGCTTTTAAGCAGACCATACAGGAAGTGGAAGAGTCTTGCACAGAGTCAACAGTGCCACAAAACCAAAAAAAGGTAAAATACATAGGGTATGGGTACACACTTCACACTTATGTTCCAGCAGGAAAAAAAAACGTGGAAGGACCCAAATAATAAGGTCCTTAAGGCTCTTGGGATTTTCCTGTTAGCCTCATATGTATCAAGCAAAATATTAGAAAAGCCAGAAACCTGGAAATACTGAAGAACAGAGCTAAATGAGCCCCAGGAAAGCTCTTGTTCCCTAGCAGGAGGACTCAGAAGAGGGGAATTTTATCAAGACTGAATCATTTAGACAGTAATCTAAATGGTGTGTGTCTACACACACACACACACACACACACACACACACACACACACACACACACCTAATCCAAGCCATGACAGCAAAGAGAAAGTGAGAATTCTAGACTTCTAACCTTCCTGAACTACAACGAAGCACAGCAGCATCCCTGTTGAGAAAGTGCCTAAGAAAAGTTAAGTGTTTTCATCTCTGCTAGGTAACAACAAGGTGCTTGCTACACTGTGAGGTCACTAGTGGCCTTAGCTATAAAAGTAACAAGACATACCCCATCTAGAGAAGTATCAATGGAATTCTAGTAGGGACTCACTGTTACCCAGAAGCAAGAAACATCTCTCCTAAACTTGAATATCAACAAAGAGCACAGACAGTGCCCTGTACCTCTATCCTCTCCTGGTAGCAATAGGAGTTCATTCATCTGTCAGCTGCTGGACTAGCACCAGAAGAAAGTAACCAAAAGATCTATGGATTTATAATATGCTAAATATATGTTTCAATAAAATATCACTTACAGCTCCTATTCTCTTGCCTCTCTCTCTTGCCCTCTTGCTCCCTCTCTCTCTCTGCCTTCCCTTTCCCCCTCTCTCCATCTGGCCATGGCCAGCCTCCACTTCTCTACTCTTCTCCCTCTCTCTGCCTTCATACATAAATGCCTTAAAACAAAAAACAAAATAAAACAAAAAATATATCATATCATTTGCAACAGAGAAAGAGAGACAGACAGACAGACAGACAGACTCCCATCTTGACTCAGACAGGAATATCAATAGTAGTAGTAAGATAAGCAGAATCTGAAAAGATTTTAGGCTATTTTCATAAAATTGCTCAGCAAACAATTATGTATACTGCTACAAGCATTTTTTTTAAAAAAAATAAAGTCCTTATCAGAGTAATGGACTAAGAAAAACCAAATGGAAAATTTTGAACTGAAAAGTACAATAACTGAAGTGGAAACCTCATATAAAGGCTCAGGACAGGAGGGAGAAGAGTGTCCTAGGAAGGTCAGAGGGCTTGACAGGAGATCAAGAAATTCTGATCAAGTGGAGAACAGAGTGAAATAACAGAACCAGAATGTCAAGAATATATTGAGCCATAATAAAATGTTTAATTGTGTAACATCAGAATCCTAAAAGGAGAGAAAGAAATAGGACTGAAAAGGATCCAAGAAAATAACAATTAAACTGCCTGATTCAGCAGAAAATAGCAACATGTAGATTCCAGAAGCATAAAAAATTATTAAAACAGAAGCCCAATGAAATACACTCATACACATAAATATATATATACACACACATGGACATATGCACAATAACATACACATATGTACATTCCCACATACCTGCATATAAATAAATATGTAGACACGTAGACACACATACACACACACACCTATTTTCTCACACTTACATATGTACATATATATATACACACACAGAAAGGTATACACAGACATACTCACATACAGACACGCATATAAATACTTATACATACACCAGTATACACACATTGTATGCAAATTACAAACAACAGAGTAAATCATTCAGAAATTAAGGATGAAGAAAAGCTTGAAAACAGCAAGAAGAACACAGCTACCTCGTGGTCTGTATGAGAAACATAATCTGAATAAGAGGGAAATTTAATGCCGGAACTATTGAAAGACAGCACAGAAAATGCAATGTTTTTAAAAAGTTGGAAGAACTGTTGAATTCCTTATTCAGTGGAGATTTCTGCTAGGAATGATGATATCAGACACTAAGACGTTCACAGATGAAGGAAAATAAAAACCTTGGTTTTATCAGGAGACCTGCTGTAAAACAATTGACTGAAGAAAGGCTGGTAAATAGAGAGCAAATAAGGAAAAGAATCTTGAGCTATTGGGAAGGAAAGAAGAATGATAGCATAAATACGTTAGGGCAAGGCAGTTTCTGAATTACGTTTGTCAGCTGATAAATTACATCAGTGTTTAATATGGTTCTGAGTGTACTTAGAGACTACTAAGAAAAAGAGGCTGAGAACAGCCCAGAAAAGGAAGCCTTCTATAAGGCACTTTATGAGTGACCACAGCCATAATTTGTTAAAGTCGTGTACATACAATATAATGACTAGAACAACTTCTAAAATATGCAAAAACAGATATATCAGTTTACATAAAATTAACTGTCAAAATTATTAATTTTGTTTTGTATTATCAATGATCATCTAAGAGGGATGAGAAGGAAAAGCTACAGGATGAATAGATCCTTATATTTACAAAATACATCTCCAGCTGTGAACTCATTCTACAAACCCAGCAGTCAAAACTCAGTATCAGCTGGGGGGATAGGCCAGGGAGTAAAAGAGCATACTGCTCTTGTAAAGAATCTGAGTTCAAGTACTAATGTCAGATAGCTCCCAAAGACCTTTGTCTCTAACTCTAGGGGATTCAGACCTGACATCCAGATGCCTGCACATGCACATACCTAGGCCCTCCTACACATGCATAATTAAAAGTAATAAAGTAGGTAAATGTAAGGCTATTTCATTTTACCCAACAAAGTAAAGACTAAAAATTGCATAATTATATTTATTGGTACAGAAGAAAGTATTTGACAAGACTTAGGCCCATAGATAATGAAAGTCCTTAGCAGACTAAGGTAGAGGGAAACTTCCTTCACATGGTAAAGGTGTAAAAACCTGAAGCTAAAGCAAAACAAATGGTGGGGAATTGGATTCACTGTCCTAAAATTAGGAGTAGTGCAAAAACATCCTCATTTCTCTCGAATCTTATTCAATGATGTATATGAAGTCCTAGATACCAAAATAAGACAGGAAAAGCACATAAGGTTGATGGCTTGAAAATGAAGACAAAAAAAATGTACTTTAGTGCAAGATGACAAAATTACTTATGCATATATCTCAGATTACCCTTAATAACAACAACTATGTTTAGCAAATTAAAAATTGATGATTTTTCTGCCACATTCTAAACTTGCCTTCTTCATTTTCTAATATGAAAAGTAATGGAGAATGAGGCATGATGGCTCATCTCTGTAGTCCTGGCACTTCAGAAGCTGAAGCAAGAGAGTCCTTTGAGTTCAAGTCAGCATTGGCTGCATAAAGGTTTGAAGATTAGCATGGGTTACAGACTGAGACTCAATCTTAAAAAAAAATTCCAAAGTGATTAAAAACTGCCTTTATTTATTTATTTATTTATTTATTTATTTTGGTTTTTTGAGACAGGGTTCCTCTGTGTAGCCCTGGCTGTCCTGGAACTCACTCTGTAGACCAGGCTGGCCTCGAACTCAGAAATCCACCTGCCTCTGCCTCCCAAGTGCTGGGATTAAAGGCATGCACCACCACCGCCTGGCTAAAAACTGCCTTTATTAATGAACAATAATTTTCCACTTAGAAAATCTTGAATATTTTACCCAAATACTTTTTGGATTGGTAAATTAAGACAGCAAGGCTATGGAATACCCATTTACTATGTGAAAAATAAGTTGCTTTCCAAATTCATACTACGTTTTCCCAATAATTGAGTCCATAAAGTATGAAAACAATATAATATTTATTTAGAGATAGGGTCTACTATAGCCTAAGCTAACTTTGAACTCACTATGTAGTAGAGGATGACCCTGAACTCCCAATTCCCCCACCTCCACTTCTAGAGTTCTGGGTTACAGCATGGAGCGACACTCTTGGTTTTTGTAGCTGATGCTGATTATAGTACCATATACACCCAGGCTTAAATTTAACAAGGTATTCCAAACCCTCTGTACATCTAAACCACAATGAAAGAAAACAAGATCTAAATCATAAAAAGATATTCTGTGTTTATGGATTGAAAGACTTAACATCACCTCTCTGAAGACTGATTTATAGATTCATCATAACTCCAGAAACAAATTTTCAAGCAACTGTGTGAATGTTGATACTGATGCTGAAGTTGCTTCAGCAGAGAGCAAACACTTGGGCTGGCAATGCAGTACTGAAGAAGAAAGTCGGGGGACTCGGCACTGCAATACCAGGACTCAACACAGGACTACATTGATGTAGTGTCATGATATTAGAGAAAGACGAGACCCAGGGAGAGCTCATAGAGAGAGAGAGTCAAAGACAGTCAAATTCTTGATGATAAAGACACAAAAGGAATTGAGTTAGCAAGGAGAAACATCTCAACAAATGCTGCTGGAAGATGGATGCTTCCCTGTGTGCACACAAATAAAATGAGATGCAGATGTTAACTTCAGAAATATTAATCTAAACATATAATACACCGAAGTACAAGCTTGTGAACCTCAAGAAGGAAGCATGAGCTGAGCCAATGCAACCATGGGTTTGAATAGAAGTCACAGTTATGGGGAAAATTTGAAAACAATAAATCTTACTGTTATTCAAATTATAAATGAAAAAAAATTTTTAAGCCCCCCCCCCACCAAACCATAAATTTCAGCTTTTGGAAATATTTTCAGAAAATGTATATAATGGGATTCTTATATCCAAGCATATAAATTCATGTATATGTATTACAACTAACAATAAGATATCATTCCAATTTTAAAACAAACTGAGGTGTTAAACATACACCTCAATTAAAAATATATACAGAAAGGAAATAAAACATAAAAAGATATTAAACATTCTTGTATTCAAGAAATGCAAGTTAAACTGTAAGAAATGCTACATATATACTTAGAATGGCTAACATCAAAACTAAAAAAAAAAATTTGAAAGAAAGAACAAAAGAAAGGAAGAGAAAAAAAAAAGGAAGGAAGACTAAGAACACATCCTTTATGATCTTATTTTTACAACTGAGGTTGCAGAACCACAGGGGCTCCACTTCGCTCCCCAGGGAAATACAGAATGGTGCTGCCACTCTTAGAAGCAGTTTGGCAATTTCTTACAAAATTGAAAACAATCTTAGCATTTGATACAGCAATTCTGTTTATAGGTGTTTATCTGACTGATTTTAAAAGTGGTGTCCATATAAATGTTTACATATACATTTTTATGATTGACTTGTTGGGTAATTGTTGGAACATAGAACTGCCAAGATGCCCTCCCATAGGTGATCAGATTAGTATACTCACCCTACATGATATCATTAGGTGACAGCATGACACAACTTACCCAGTACAAAGCAAAAGATGTGGGAGAAAGCTAAACTGATGTTGTTAAGTAAATGAAGCCATTGTAAAAAGGCTACACATCTGATGATTCCAATTTCAACACACTTTTGGGAAAGGCAAAATTACTCCAAAGATCAGAGCTGCTCAGGTTTATGGGAGAAGGCAGAGAGGATGGAAAAGATGGAGAACAAGAAATTTTTGAGAGTGGCAAAACAACTCTGCACAATACTGTAGTAGAGGAGAGATGTCCAACTGCATTGTTCAAAACCTATCGAGTTTAACAACACAAGAAAACACCTTATTATGTACAAATTTAAAAATAAATCTAAGAGGTCAGAAAAATCTAACAATAAATGGAGAATGTGACAAAGTAGTTTTAGGCACATTTCCCACATACAAAACAACCCCCACTTACTAGAATCAGGTCTAGTAAGTCTGGAAATGTGTGAACTGCCAAGTGGAAGGCCAGAGAGTAGCACTTGATTAGGTCATCTCATTATATAATGGCTCTGCCCACCTGATCAATCTACAACCCAAATCTGCAGCTAAGGCCCAGGAACACCAATGATATAGGGCAGAAAGCCCAAGGACCAGGGTGGGATGCCTGTTGCAAGTTGTACCCAGGAAATCTCCACAATATAATTGCCTAAATAAGACCCAAAATATGATAACACCAAATTGTCATGCCAAGACAGGGACATTCTCGTGGGAATTTACTCCTAGGAGAACTATAGTCAACTCACTGATGGCTACCTACAGAGGTAGAATGTCTTCTCCAAGGATGAGCCCTTGATAAGTTAGCTAATCCCAGGAAATAAGCACTAAACACATATGAGGACACTAAATAATCCCAGGAAGTTGTATTGGGTGCACATACATACATATACATGTGAATGTGCGTGCGCATATACATATACATGTGCATCTACATATACATCATATACATATATGTAGCAATTATAATTATAGAATAAGAGGGAGAGGGACATGGGACTACTTGGAAGGATGAGAGGGTGTGGAAAAATGATATAGAGCATTCATAGATATAATTCTCAGAAGATAATTTTTAAAAGAGAAAAATTCTGATACTCCATTAGTTCTTACAGGAATTAACAGTTAAGTAATAAATGTCAAACAATGGGAATCTGAAAAGGAGTTCAGAATTAAGGAAGGATACATGTGATAATGAATTAGAGTTGAAAAATTGTTAAGATTTCACAATCCAGGCTGAGTTTAGTGTAGGTAGAGACAATTACATCCAGAATTACTTATACACATGGACATACACAAGAGTTAGAATATGTATTCACTCTGTCGGCTGTAAGTACCCGAAAATATCTCAATGGAATTATGTAATATTAACTTTCAATCTTGATTTTTTTTTTACTACCATTTGATAACAAGAGCAACCAGGGAATCTTGGAAAGCTGGTTAATTCAATGACAAAGGCAAGAAATAGATCAGAAAAGTCTGGAACATCTTATGATGTTCCAAATCCAAATCCAAAAATAAGGGATTTTTTTTTTATTAAAAGCAGAGATGAAATCTGACAGAATATTCACACGAAGGAAGTATGTCAAAAGATCCATGAGCCAAGTACAAGAGTTCCCACTCACAGCAGGAAAGCAAAGCCGTTATCAGATGGTAGCCCAGTTATAAAACTATACACTTCTAGTAGAAATTAACAATGAAAAACGTAATTAAACACACAGAGAAGAGATGTGTCTCTCATAGAGACAAATTCCATGTAACTTAACAAATATTTCCTCGCCAACAACCAAAGAGCATCCACGGGCTGGTCCAAAGTCTCCTGGTACATATGTAGCAGAGGACTGACTGCCTTGTCTGGCCCCAGCGGGAGAGGATGTACCTAATCCTGTAAAAACTTGATGTCCCAGAGAAGGTAGATGCTGGGAGTTGGGGGTGTGGTGTGAGGAGACATCCTCTCAGAGACAAAGGGGATGGGGGATGGGATGAAGAATTTGGGGAGGGAGGACCTATAGCAAGAACAATGTTTGGGATGTAAACAAATTAACTATTTGTTTAAATATTTGTTAAAAAAACAAATATTTCCTCATGATGGAGGAGGGCTGTAAGTTGAGCGCCTCTTTGGCACTTGGTGTGCCTCTCTTCCTTCCCAAGAATTCACCATACACAGTAAATTAAAGGAGAAACATCACTCTGGAGAAACCTGAAGGCCATTATGCCCTTACTCAGGTGATCGATGTAAAGATCATTGTGCATGTATTAAGATCTTGTGCATGAATGTGCTCAGTGTTTGCATGCAGGTGTGTGTACATGTGTGCCCACAAGTTTGTACTGGTTAGAGGTTGACTTTGGGTGGCTTCTTCACTTCTCTCCTTTGATTTTTGAGACAGTGTCTCCCCCTGGCCTGGAACTCACCGATTTGCGTAAGCTAGCTGGCTGCTGAGCTCTGGGAATCTCCACTTGTCAACTTTTCCCTAGCTCTAGAATTAGATGCCAAATGCCACTGTACTTGGCATTTATATGACTTCTGGGCATGAGCCTGAGGTTCTCATGCCTATGTGATAAGCACAGTAACAACTGAACCCAGTCCAATATCAATATATTGGCTATTGGGACCTTGGACAGAACACACTAGGAATGACCCTTTACTCCTATGGGTTTCTTTCCAAATTCCATAACTCTAGGCAAATCACTAGAAAAGCATCAGTTCAATTATAACTGATATCTTATTTAAATGTGCTCGGCATCATTGTATTGGTAACTTTGGCATTTCCACGGCCTTTACATACCTGACAAAAATAGTGTGATGAGGTAAGCTTTATTCCAGATCACATTTTCAGCAAGCTGCAGTCCAGGGAAGGCATGACTGTGGTGTGGAAGCAGCTGTGTTTGTGGTGGGAGTGTGAGATGTCAGTTTGTTCACACAGTGTCAGGCTAGTTAGCTGAGAGAAGGCTAGACCGGAGGCAAGGCTGGTACACTTTCAAAAGGCACCCCTATTGCCGATTTGTTTTTCCTTTTGAAAAAATATATTTCTATTGGTTATTTTATTTATTTACATATCAAATATTATCCTCCTTCCCAGTTTCCCCTCCACAACCCCCCTCGCCTCCCCCTCCCCTTGCCTCTGTGAGGGTGCTCACCCACCCACTCCCACCTCACTGCCCTGGCATTCTCCTATACTGGAACATGGAGCCTCCACAGGACCAAGGGCCTCTTCTCCCATTGATGCCAGATTAGGCCTATCTCTGCTATATACACAGCTGGAGCTATAGGTCCCTCCATGTGTACACTTTGGTGGGTGATTTAGTCCCCTGGGAGCTCTGGGGGGTCTGGTTGGTTGATATTGTTGCTTTTCGTTTGTGGTTTCAAACCCCTTTAGTTCCTTCAGTCCTTCCCCCAACTCCTCCATTAGGGTCCTTGTGCTCAGTCCGATGGTTGGCTTCGAGCACTCCCATCTGTACTGGTCAGGCTCTGGCAGAGTCTCTCAGGCGAAAGCCATACCAGGCTCCTGTCAGAAAGCACTTCTTGGCATCAGTAACAGTGTCTGAGTTTGGTGTCTGCAGATGGGATGGATGCCCAGGTGGGGCAGTCTCTGGATGCCCTTTCCTTCAGTCTCTGCTCCTAGTGCCTATTTCTAACAAGACTGTACCTCCTACTAAACAACCAAAGCCTAAGCCTGTATTAGATGCTTTCATTTCAAGCTACCACAGTCTTCAAAACAAATAAATAAAAAGAAAAGACTAAAAAATGAGTAGCCGAGACAGCCCTAAGACACAGCAGTGTGATAGACTGAAGTAGATCTTGAAACAGCAAAAACAGCTACACACAGCTGAGGAGATCTTAATGAATCATGGACTTAAATTACTCACAATTAAAATGAGAGCCTGTTCATTGTGCAAATGCTATACTATTGAAAGATACTAATGACAGGAAAACCAGGTATGGAATGTCCGAGCCCACTTCCTCTGGTAAAAGGATAAATAAGGAAATGTCTGTAAAATGATGACTAGTGCGCTCTGAGAGGTTTAAACGGAGACAGAAAGCAAACAAATGCAGGGATTTTGCACAGAGCTGAAAACACAGGCTACATGCTCTGCAATATAACTGCCAGAAATAAAGACTAGGTCAGAGAAACAAGAATATCTACAGATAAGACCTCAGAAGATTAAAAACATGTTGACTGTTTTTTTAAAGTACCCAAGCTAAGCAGAAAAGGCCTTGAATTTTTTAAAATCTCATGTTATCTTAAATGTCCTTTATAAAGAAAAACAAATAAATAAACATATGTCTACACACACACACACACACACACACACACACACACACACACAAACACTGTAATAAGACAATCTAGCGTGACAGCCTTAAAAAGACCTGATAAACTATATAAGTTAAAGGTCATTTAAATAGATACTCTGAAAGTGTAATGACAGAACACATTACAATGACTGTCTCAGAAAGCAATGTAGCAAATGCCAAGACATATGTGTACTGAGATATTTAAATATATATATTTAAATACAGTAATACTCACATACATAATCCAGGGAATTCTTCATCCAGGCACCTATAGGCAGCTAAATCCACATTTAGAAAACATATAACACACACACACACACACACACACACACACACACACACACACACACACACACAGAGAGAGAGAGAGAGAGAGAGAGAGAGAGAGAGAGAGAGAGAGAGAGACAGAGACAGAGAGAGACAGAGACAGAGACAGAAAGGCAGAGGCAGACAAGGAGAGACAAAGAGAAACACATAGAGAGATGAAGGGAGACAGAGTCAGGTAGACAGAAAGAGAAGAGAGAGGCAAGAGTAAGGCACAGAGAGGTGAGAGGCATGGAAGGAGATGTTCATTTTATGGACATGAGTGTGTGGATGCATCATGTAAAGACAAGAAATGGACTCTGGTGGACTTCCTCTACTGCTCTCTGCCTTACTTCCTTGAGATAGCTAGGTGGGTTGTTCATGAGGCTCTTGGGACCCTCTGTCTCTCAGCAATGCTTGGGCTATGGGTCTGTCTGGCCGTGTATATTTTGTTTTTACATGAGTGCTCAGGATTTGGACTATGTCCTCATTCCTACAGAGTATGTGCTCCTATACCATGAGCCATGTTCCCAGCTCTACAATTTTAATACTATGTACTATGCATTCTATTAAGTAGCACAACTCTTCATATAACTTAAACTTCATATAGCTTGATTTTCATATCGCTTAAATTTGATAAAGCTATGCAATATGAAAAGCAAAGTAGGCAACCAGACAGAAATGTGTTATAAATAAATACATATATACATGGCAATGATCTACCTTTGTGTTTACCAAAAGCTCAGCAGAACTTTATAGAGCCTTATAAATATCCCTTAAATAGATAAATATTGGAGAGGGAGGAAAGGAGGAACACAGGAAGGGTAGGTACATACAGGAATACTAAATGCTTATAGTTTGGAAACCACACATGATGACCTGTATATGTTTCTCATCATTTCTATCCTAAAGCAGGTATAAGGAACCAACAGCAATGCCATTGTCTTAGTAGACCATTTGTCTTAGTGTGGTGTCATACCACATGTTTCCCTTTCCCCTCTCTTCATTTCTCCTTCTGCTTTACTGTGGTACTTTCCTCATCTATTCCCTGGTGTTGCCATTATAGTCCATCATATCATCCCTGTGTCCTATGGACCATGACACCACTACATCAGATCTACTTGGAATACACTGTCCATCCTGGAGATGCCTGGGCTCCCCCTCACACCTTGTAGAATCAGTATCAATGGGATTGAGCTGTGGGAGCTTCACCTAACATGTTCCTTCAGTAGTTAATTTTTCACACTATAGTTTCATCATCATAACTGAATCCCCAAAATACTACCTGCTACTTCATTAGCGTACTGGCTGTTTTTGTGTGTCAACTTGACACAAGCAGGAGCTATCATAGAAAAAGGAGCTTCAGGTAAGGAAATGCCTCCATGAGGTCCAGCTGTAAGGCATTTTCTCAACTAGTGATCAAGGGTGGGAGGGCCCATTGTGGGTGGTGCAATCCCGAGGTTGATAATATTGGGTTCAATAAGAAAGCAAGCTGAGCAAGTCAGTAAGTAACATCCCTCCATGCTCTCTGTATCAGCTCCTGCTTCCTGACCTGCTTGAGTTCCAGTTCTGACTTCCTTTGGTGATGAACAACAATGTGGAAAGTATACACTGAATAAACCCTTCCCTCCCCAACTTGCTTCTTGGTCATGATGTTTTTGTGCAGGGATAGAGACAAGTAGCTAGTAGAGGAAACGGGAGCAGGGGAAGTTGAAGCAGATATTGGCTTGGATCTTCAAAATTCCCTGAGCTAGAGTAAGCAAATATACAGGGCCAGAGTTAGACAGATTTACTTACAACTTGCAAGTACAAAGAAATTCAGTGACCTAGAGAAATTACATATACGTATGTGTATACAAAAGAATGTGTATGTTACTCACATATATACACATGTGCATTTTTATCTCTCCATATCCTATATAAGTGGTCTTCTTCCCTTTCCTCAAGCCCTCATTTTAAACAGACTAGCTGACTGCTTCTTTCTTTGACACACTTAGCATTCTACGAAATATTTCTCTTAACAGTAGGCTCTGCTTTTTAAGGGAAATATCTGAAAAAGCATTGGCGACTCTGTCTCAAACCTTATAAACTTGTCCTCCATAGCTACATAGCCATTAAGGTCAAAGAAAGACATGGTAAGTGCTCGATAAGGGCAGGGAATGCATGTTCTGGGACCCTTTGAATGCTCTCTTATTTGAGACTGATTCTTGTTAAGCAATTGAACCCTCTGGGTGTTATCTATTAGATCAATCACTTTATAATGTTTGATCTTGGGATTGATCTATTAGGCCAGTTGATTTCTGTTTTTTTCTAAGGTTTTACACAAATGTAATCTACATTTGTGCCCACCCTTAAAGAATCGATTCAGATGCTTCCTCTCCCAGTAAAGAGTCTCTGACTTCTTTAATCGTATGTAAAGAATCATTCCCTTTTGCTACAATGTTTTACAAGCATTCGGCATCAAATTGGGAGGACAGTTTGCATATTGATACTGCCTTTAGAGAATGGCCAAAGGGTAAACACTCATTTTTAGGAAACCCAGGCATATGAGGTACATTCAAATGATTGCACAAATCAAATTCCAGAACAGGATTCAGTCCGTTGCTCCAGCTAATTCTATGCTATCTCAGAGCATTTTAGTAAAAGTGTTATCCATTTTTAAATTTGTCTTCTATTTTTGGCTTTATTTGCTGGCTTTTCTGATCTTCATTTTTGGTGGAAATGTTAAAGAAATGATGTTGCCTGCTGCCGAGATCATGTTGAAAAAGGCACTATATTGAGGTGCGGTTTGAAACGTGACAGCATATGTAAATGTGTTGGTGATGCTAAAAATACGTGGATAAATGATACATGGCATCCACAGAGTATGCACAACTCTGTATTTATATAGTACCTACATGTAGACAGTAGGAGTCTATTTATGCATTTGCCAAGAAAGGGAGAAGTGTCTACATATGTCTCGTAAATCTGGATCCGGGCTCATGCCCAATGCAGATGCTGCAGAGAGGCGAGTCGGGAAAGGGGCTGCTGCTCTGGGAACAGGCTGTCTGTCAGATCATTTCCCCGGAATAGGATTCTGGAAACATGAACAAAAAACGATAGCCTACAGACAACAAAAATGTATCCTAAAAAGCTGGGAGGAACGTCCATTCTAGAGTGTCTCGACAGCACGTGTAACTTATTAGAATTTTGGGGAGACATTCTAGAAATGTCATGCAGCATCCTTTATTTAGACAATGTATTAAAAGAGCCTCCATTTGCCCAGTGCCTAGGTGGTCACTGTTCTACTTAGCCCTGACATATAACCAGGATAATGACTCATGAGGAGACGTCTATAGTTCTTAGCTAAGGAGCCATCTGTGCTTAAGGACGGTGCGTGTCCTTACAGCCACACATCCCAGGATTACAACCCCAGTTCCAGGATTGACACAGGGTTGGGTTTTTCTCCTCTGAGTGAAATAGGGCTTACTTCTTCATTCAGAGTTAAATTCGATATATAATGTTTTGATATCCTCATTCTAAAATATGAATGCATAATTCTAAAGCAGCTTAGCAGTCAAAAAGTTCTCCAAAAATCTGAATGTTCTGAATTTATATTATGAAGTTTTATCATGCCTCAGTCTAAGAAGTGTTAGATGGTGGCACCTTACTCAATGATTAAGCATTTATCTTATGACATTCACAAAACTAAATCAAATTGCATTTCTAGCCCCAAACTCTACCTCCAGATTTATTTTTCAAATTTCAAATTAGTATCATAAATGTGTTAAGTGAATATTTGTTGGCAGAGGTATTTGGATAGGACAGAGGACATTTAGTGAATAACTTTGTGTCTCTATCGTCTCTCTGTCTGTCTGCCACTGTTTTTTGCAATAGAGACATGACTTGCTTGCATAGTAAGTAGCTCCTATTGAAAAGAGTGAACTGTATCACTGGTTACCCAGCACTGGAGACAATGCTAACTGAACCAAGGCAGAATCTATGAGCTGAATTCAGGAAACTGAATTGGCACACGAGAATCTTAACTTGAGCGCCAAGCAGTACAAAAGATAAGAATAGAATCAGATAATGTGGGAAACTATTTTTTCTTTTCTTTCTATTAAATCTCCAGCTTTCCTTCATTCCCTACCCATCTCCTTGCATCCTTCTAATCCCCTTGTTTATGACAGAGATGTTGAAGGAAGACGGTGAAGACAACGAAGCCCCAGGATTTGAACAGCAAATGTACAAGGAAAAATCTGTTTTCCTCACTATTCCAAATTTCTCTGAAGAAAGAGAGGATCGTCATAGTAAAACTATTCCAAATGACATGTTACAGTAGGATCCCCAAAGCTCACATTCACTGTCAGCTCAGCCTTGGGTGCTCGTGTGTGCTCTTCAAGGTCTGGAAAGCCTTATTAACAAAGATCAATACATTCTCACCTAATCCATCCCGAGGTCTCAATGCTATACAATCACTGCTCTCTCTAAAATAATTTTCTCTAAATAATACCAACAGTATAGGTATAAAGTAGAGAATATCAACATCTCTGTACCAGAAATAACACTAAAAGAATAATGTAAATATTTTCTAGTAGTGAATGTCTTTTCTTCAGTATGGTTCTCCAACTTGCCAAAGATGGGAAAGGGCTCGAGATAGTTTTAAATAATAGTGATATTATGTAATAAGGTTGTCTTTTTATTAGCTGCATTTAACTAGTCCTTCTGATATTATAATCAGCAGCTAAGCAGCTTTCCTGTGCAGCTGTTGTAACCACTTCATTTAACATTAGGTATATCTTTTAGCTTAATTAAAGCATTCCTCTCTTTCAGTAATAGTAGATTGTTTTCAGTTCACCCATTATGTGTAATTGTTTTCTTTGATCCATTCAAAACGTGGCTATTTTTCATGGCTAATTAAATCAACACTTGACCACTGCATTTAATGCTTAACTCAGTTTTATTTCTAATCTTTCGTGCCGGGCTTCTGCACATCCTACGTCTTGCTCATAATGTGAAGTTACTCACCGCCTACAGCTTGTCCTTATAAGTTGAGGCAATGTGTATATATGAGGAATTCCAGCAGAGGGCACTCAAGCAAGAATAATCATTTCTGTAAGAAGAGAAATTGATGATGATGTTTCCTGATATATTTTTTTTTTTCATTTCAAATCAAATTAACATCAGAGTATGTGTGCGTGAGTGTATAAGTGTGTTGGGGGCTGGGGTGGGCGGGACAAATCTATCCTTGGTGAGCCAACTCATTTCTCACTTAACCTCTCTCTCAGCTGAATAAGAGCCACTGTGTGCACAAGATAAGAGACAAGATATTTTCAAAACACTCCTAGTATTAAAACCAAAGCCATAAATTCTGTTTCAACAACTGACATTTTTATCACTGTCTACTTTGGCTTCTCTTACATTTTATGGATTTTTAAGGATAAGTCCCTATCATTCAGAAAAGTACTCAAACTTCTGAAGAGTGCTCCTTGCCAAGACACTGCTAAACACATTTTAATGAAAAAGTAATAATATAAACAAAAGCAAGCCAGCATGAAATTTTATAGGGAAAAAACCCAGAAGATACATTCCCCTTCTCTAGGGGGAATGGAGATAGAGTTTCTTGCTTCTACCATATACAACCAGGGCAGGTCCAATCACTCACTCCGGCTGTTTCTAGCCAGTGAGGTCTCCAGGACTCTTCAACCGCTCCGTGTCAAGGAGGCCTAGTCAATGACCAAAAGCATTGATTAGGGATCACTGGGTCAGGAGCATGGACATCCAGTGCCCTTCATTCTGGCAGTTATAGCTATTAAGTAGTTAAACGCTCTCAAGGAGGAAAGAACCTGGCTCACAGCTTTTGCCAATTTTTATAGTGTAAATTCTTCACACCGTGGTAGATTTCAAACACGAAGCCGCTGAACTTGCTGCAGGGCAGATGTACAGCCGCACATCTCTAGATCACACTGCCACCCCACACTCTACAGTAGACACAAATAACTTCAAGGGCAAATGGAAGCTTAAAATACAGGAAGTTTTGAGTGTTTATATCTGCTCTAGTGGAATTTATTTGAATACAAATTAGTGTAATTTAATTTTTGATGATGGCTAGTTTTAACAAATGCTGAGACTGTTGTGAGCCTCCAGGAGCTTAAGGGCTGAGTGCGCTGCCCCATCAGAACAGAGAGGCAAACCCCATGGCAATAGTGAGAATCAACTGTCCTTTCATTTAGGGAGCTTGGTTTTTCTAAACACAGAAAATTGTTTCCCATTCATGGACTTTTTCACTTTGAAAATTAATTTTCCTTCTACTAGATGCATTTTACATATTTAATCATTTATGGTAATCCTTGTGGAGTTTTTTTTATCACATCTCTTACAGCTTAACTTTATGAAAATAATGGTATTTCCAAAAAACATAACAAAATAAGGCCATTAAACAATAGAATTTCAAAAGGAGATATCACATTTATGCAGAGAAAATGATTTTCACTTTGGATAAGCAGGTATTGCCCTGAAAGAGAATAATCAAAGAAAAATATTAGCTTCTAGCTAGACATCATATCTATTCTAGAAGCTTTCTATTTTAGTCCTGTTTGCAAAAAGGTGTTTGAATGGGTTTAAAAAACATGTTAAGAACATGTTACCAACAGCTCCTCATGGTGACCTTCCCTTTGACATAATCACAGAACCTGAAACTGAATTTAAAAAAAAAAGATTTTGAGGGGCTGGAAACTCTTTTCATGGCATGGTGCATAGCCAGCACCAATAACTAAATGAGGAAATAATTCAACGAAAACGTAAGTGGATATTGTCACTATGCAGTTAAAGGTTCTTTCACCCATGCACACATGTACTTAAAATCCTTTAGAGGACACCCCAAAGCCTTCTTGCCTTCTGTATATATACAGCTCTGGTAATAGCCCAGCTACCCTTCGAGGAATATTGATTAACATCCCTCTGCCCCAATAATTTCCATTCTGTACCAACAAGCTCAGTGTGCTATGCTTCGAGATCAGATGCTTTATCCCAGGAATTCAGGCAAATTACTGAATCTCTGCTAACCCTCAGTTTCCTATGAATTATAATAAAGAATATAAGCCCCGATTACAGTTATTGGCCGGGATAAAGAAAGTGTTCAGAAACACTCAGTCTAATTACTGCTGTGGCTAGAGTTATGATTATTAATAAACTTAGCTGTGTGGTTTCCCAGACCACAGCAAATTAGAAGCACTAAATTAGAAGAAGAGACTTTATGGAATGGATATTCTTACTGTAGAAGGAAATACCAGTTAATTGCTCATTCATGAGAAAACAACGGAATCTCAGGATAGGTATTTGAAAAGTAAAAGCAAGGCTGGGAAGATGGCTCAGTGCCTGATGAGCTGCATGTGGGCCCTTGAAGCCACATTTGTAAAAGCACCAGGCATGGTGACATAAGCTTGAGATTCCAGCTCTGAGGAGGTAGATCTTTGAGGTTCATTGATCAGCAAGACTAGAGTTCTAAAGAGCTTCCAGGTGAGTGAGAGACACTGTCTGAAGCATACAAGGTAAATGGCTCCCAAAGAGAGATGAAATCAGAGGTTATCTTCTGGTCTACACACACACACACACACACACACACACACACACACACACACACTCATGCGCGCACACATGCATGCACGCATGCATGCACACATGCACAGAGATGTGAGGCACCCCAGAGAACCAAAGCAAGGAGCAGGTAGCAGAGTCTTTCAGCTGACTTAGAAGTGTCCATAAGCACTTGGGATTTACTATCAAGATTGAAAGTATCTTTTGATATCCTGTTTATTTCAAGTGGCTTGTCCATCACACTTTATAAATATTTTTGTGAACATGCTAAATTATATTTAAGCCATATAGTTCAATGGCTTTGTTTCATAGCCATAAAGATTACACTAAATGTTTAGTGCCTGTTATTGTTGAACATAGGGCTATGGAATATCTTTATGTATATTTTATGATTCTATGATAATTAAAGGTAGCAAATTGACTTCTTTAGAAAAAAGATTTTGACTCAAAATCATATCTGCACTAGGACTGGGGATGTGGCTCAACAGTAGATTGTATGTTTAGCATGTATGAAAGACTAGGTTCAGCCATCACAAAACAATGGCAGTATCAGTAATGGCTTCTATGAATGCCATTGGTTCAAGTGTTATGGTTAGACTTTCAATCAAATGTTAGTAATTATATATATATATATATATATATATATATATATATATATATAAAATATAAGTATATGTGGCATATATACACATATACATATATATGGTATTATTCCTCTTGTCAGTACTGATTTAAATTTCTTTTTATTGATCATGACTAATCTATGTGTCTTTTTTATTCTTGATCTGCTAAATATATTTTTTGGTAAATTTTCCTTTGAATATGTGAACACTAAAAATCAAATGTAGTAAGAAGACCTGGGCTACATAACTCAAAAGACAGCTAAATGAACAAATAAAACCATGTGGTAAATGAGACTCCTTACCACCACCATTACATGGTGCTCAGTATTAATGTTGTTAGCACTTGACTCAGGACTGAATCTGTCCAATTTTAGTTTTAGAGTTTTTTTTTTAAATGTATTCTGAATGGGGGATATTCTTAGGAATAAATTCTACCTAAGTGCATGAAGATTTCATGGTATTGTTTTAGCTTTTGAAATGCCCCATCTCATGCAGGGCCATTTTAAGCAGTGACAGAATGGTGATTATTCTATTGTTTAACTTGAAAGATACCAAAGTGATCTGCTTCCAGTTAGCTGCATTTTTTTTGTTGTTTTTTTTTGTTTTTTTTTTTGTTTTTTGTTTTTTGTTTTTTGTTTTTTGTTTTTTGAGACAGGGTTTTTCTGTATAGCCCTGGATGTCCTGGAGCTCACTCTGTAGACCAGGCTGGCTTCGAACTCAGAAATCCGCCTGCCTCTGCTTCCCAAGTGCTGGGATTAAAGGCGTGCACCACCATGCCCAGCGTTAGCTGCATTTTTATCACATACTTTCCCTCCTTATACAGATACCATTTTCTGAGACAGGGTTTCTCTGTATAGCCCCAGCTGGCCTCAATTCAGAGATCCACCTGCTTCTGCCTTCCTACTGCTGGGATTAAAGGCATGGACCACCACGGACTGGGCCTATAGCTCATTGGTAGAATGTTTGCTTAATATTCATGAGGCCTTGAGTCCAATCTCCATGAGGTAAATCCCACTGTGGAAATTAAGGCTTAGTTACTCATGTGATTTTTTTCTTTTTTCTTTTTTTTTTTTTTTTTTTTTTTTGCTATTCTTTCTCTATCATTTTTTTCACAAAATAGTTTTTGATAAACTATAGTAATTTTCATTTGTTTTTAATTTGTAGAAGATATTCAGAACTCTACCCTCCAAGTTTAAAATAGAGTTTTGCAATCTTTTTTTTTTTATTACTAAATCTATCCTTTCTTGTCTACGTATTTTTAAAACTATCACCCTTGCTTTAAATGATGAACATAATGTCAAGTATGCCTCTGAACATTTTAGGTTTCCTTCTGATTCATATTCATTTCTATTTGACCACCCATATTCCATTGAATTTTTGCATTGTTAACCTTGGTATCCTTATTGAAAAAAGAAACTCTTCCCATAATATGAAAGGATGAGATAGGAGGAAGCTAGAACCTTGCTTGGTACAGGCTGGACATTGGTTGGATAAGACCACTGTCGTCTTAGTCAATTTTCTTCATCTATAAAAGAATTCCACTGATACTTCCTAAAGGAAAGTCTATTTCCTGCAGTTCTGAAGGCTGGGAAGATGAAAGCAGCACATCTCAGGAGAGCCTTCTTACTGCTTTATAAAAGCAGGACCTTCTTATTGCTAGGTGGAAGGTAACGCCTAGCCAGATAGAGTGGAAGAGTAGATGTGTGAACTTGTGTCTCCTTCCCTTTTTCTACAAAACCATTAATTTTATGGAAGCCTGCACTTGTGACCTCACCTAACTCTACTCATTTCTCAGTGGTCCCACATCTATAGCCCATCATAGAATGACATTGGGGATTCAGTTTCCAACACATGGCCTTTTAGGGTGAGTAAGCCTTATCAGCCAATGACTAACCAGCTCTCCAGTGTCAGTGTGTGGTGATCTTTCCTTTTGACCTCTTCAGTGGAGCAAAGAGAGAAAGCCAAGGAACCCCACCATGAACAGATTGTGGGTGTTCTTCACGGTGCTGTTCTAACATCATCTAAGACACTCTTACAGTTAGTCATGAAATTTCAATTTTTGGTGTGGAAATGATTATGCGAGCTTTGTGTGAGGTTGGCCTTTCCTACAGATCTCCCAGCTCACTGCATTTTGATGGCTCCCTGGTATTTTCTATGCAAGGATATACTAAATAAGCATTAAGAAAAACCCCACAAATCTTACATAGTAATGTTAACCTTTACAAAAGAAAAGAAATAGGGACCCCAGAAACATTCTAGCATCAAACCCTAAAGTTGAACCTTTAAAATATTGTACATGTTGATCATAAAAGGACCTAAATTGTGGTTTAGAATTTCAATACCTAGAAAAATTAAAGATTAAAATTTTAATAGTAAAAAGATTAAAAATTAAAATTAATTTTTAAGTTAAATATATGATTTGTACAGGAAATTCTGGAGGTCAAAAGAAAGAGAGAAAGAAAGAAAGAAAAAAGAAGAAAGAAGGAAGGAAGAAAGAAAGGAAGAAAGAAGGAAAGGAAGGAAGAGTGAGCGAGCCAAGAGAACTGTCTTGAAATAAGTAACTGCAGACATTTTAATCACCTTGCCTTCCTTTTTGACATAGAAGAGACAATTTCCCTGAAGTGCCTCAGGTGTCTCTTTTTTAAATTTGGACCAATACTCATACTCACATTAAGCATCCAGAAGGAAGTGGAATTTTCTCAACTTCTTATAACATCTCCATAGGCTTCCTAAAAGATGGGTGATGCCTAAGAATCAAACTCAACAGTCATGTTCATAAAAATAATGTGTTTTGAATTGACATTGGTTCTCAATATCTTTTCCTTTTAGTGTCTGTTGGGGTGCAGAGGCAATAGGAGGATACATTTGCTGAGGCAATTACCCATTATTGTGAGCAGCCTGGCTAGTCCCTTGAGAAAACTCATGCATAATTTGTTTGTGCATAATATGCTGTCTGCAGTACTGTATCTACCCTGTTTTAGGAGGAAACTCTTGGGGCTTATTGTTCATAGTGTTTCTTCTACATTAAGTGACCTTTTCTTCCACCCCTAATTGACACATGGACCAATCCAACAGCCTTACAAGCACGAACACCTTAAACATCACTTACAGAAAGCGCTATTTCTTCCTTCCAACAATGCTTTGCGTATTGATTTCTATCATTAAATAGATGAAAAAATACTTATGGCCACATTTTATTCTGTTAGGTTGTAACTGTCGTGGGATGAATGACTTAATGGGTTACCGACTTCCTTACACGTTTCCTGCCAAATGCTCCACGCTTTCTGAAAGCTCTTCTCTAACGCCACTCCTCCAAAGCTCTTGCCCATGACTCATGAGGAAGGAAAAAATGCTCCAGCTACCAGGAGCAGCAACCTAATAAGCATCTGCATTCCAGAGAACAAGGTGTGGGGAGAGAATTAGGCCCCAGCTCAAAGCCCCAGTGGGAAGAGGTCAACTTATCTAATCTCTCTCCATGTAGCTTAAAGTTGAGATCTCACAGACTTCTGTTCCTATCTGTTCACTGTTTTCTCATGGCTCCAGCTCTCCTTAAAAAAGACAACCATTGTTAAAACAGCAAGAAAGATTCTTCATGACCTCTGCTACCTCACTGCCTTAGGGTTTCTATTGCTGTGATGAAACGTTATGACCAAGAAGCAAGCTGGGGAGGAAAGGCTTAGACTTCCATAGTAGTGTTCATCACTGAAGGAAGTCGGGACAGGAACTCAAACAGGGCAGGAACCTGGAGGCAGGAGCTGATGCAGAGGCCTTGTGGGGTGCTGTGTATTGATTTGTTTCCCATAGCTTGCTCAGTCTGTTTTCTTATAGAACCCAGGGCCACCAGTCCAGGGATGGTACCAATCACAATGGGCTGAGTTCTCCCTCATCAATTACTAATTAAGAAAATGTTCTACAGCCAGATCTTATGGAAGCATTTTCTCAATTGAGGTTTCCTCCTTTCAGTCAACTCTAGTTTGTGTGTCAAGTTGACATAAGACCACCCAGCACACAGGTTTTCTCACCTATTCATTTGTATATACTCTCCTGCAGATCTGTTGGCTTCTGTTGCATCCCACAAATCCCTAGGATGTTCCACCTGTGGCCTGGAACACAATTGATGTTTATGCATTTCTCCCCCAATTCATAGAAAACCTAATCTGGACTTAAGCCTTTGGAGGGGAATTAGGCTGGAATAAAACCCTAAGGATTAAGCCTTTATAATAGACTAGGGCTCTTACAATGAGATGAGAAACCACCATCTACAACTCCATGCCCCACCCCTGTCCCAATGTGAAGACTTCCATTATGAATCATTTGCTTCCCACTCACGAATTCAATCCTTCTGATGCCCAAAACTCGGATGTTCACAAGTTCACCACAACTACGACAGATAATTACTTTTTTGCTTAAGCCATTCAGTCTATGGTAGCTTGATATAGTAGTTCAAATGAACCCTAGCAGGATCTTGGCTCTGGACATTCCCTCTTCATCCAGACACCTGTGCAGACAGGTCTCTAACCTCTTGGAGTCCTTAGGCAAGTGAGATCCCCTCTGACATCATGTGACTACTCCAGTTATTCACACCCCACCCAGCTGCTCCAGTGATCTTTGCCTTCAGCACATCTCCAATGTCTTCCCTATTTATAAAACAAATTATCTTCTTCACTCAAGTCAGTTCTAAATAATTACTATGGCATGAACTGAAACTCTTTGGAGTACATTTAGTAAAACAAAATTCAAGGTCATTTCTTTCCATTTTTTAACCACTCTCCCCTGATTTATCACAATGCTTTCATACAGTGTACACACCATCTGCCTTGAGTGAATGGAGAGGACTCAACTTAAATGAAATCCAACTTACTGTGCTATTTCTCCCATAGTGAAGGATCTTGCACTGCCTCTGTTTATAGTCACTGAATTGCACTGAAGATGTATTTACTTGTCTGTGTTATCTTACTGTTATTTGCTATTAATTTCCTGTGTATTGTAGGTCAGTGTTTGTATATCTTATTTTAGAATGTTATAATCTTCTTAATGGACTAGTTTATGAGTGGGTGGCGATGGCTATTTCTCTTCTGCTAAGATATGTAATCAATATATCACCAGCATGCAATCAGCATGTCTTCGTGTAATGGTTAAGCATTAATTTCATTGCAAGGTTTGCTTGTGCATTCATATAAGGAGCCAACATCTCAAAGCTAAAGCATAAGCCATACCACCCCTGTCTATATATCCAAAAGACTATAGTCTACTCTAAAGACACTTATACATCCATGCTTATTGCTACTCTGTTCACAATAGCTAGTAATGGAACCAATGTAGATATTCATAAACAAATAAATGGATAATAAAATGTAGTATACAAACCCAATGAGATATTACTTATCTGTAATGAGAAAATGAAGTTATGAAATGGCATAAACTGGAAAATATTATACTGAGTGAGGTTCTCTCATGTACAGATCGTGTCTTCCAATCTTCTGTTTTATGAGCTTAATTTGAAGCACACATGAAAGGCTAGAAACTAGAAGGCATGCCTTTGAGGGATACCTTAAAGGGGGAAGATGTAGATTATAGGCAAAATGAAAGAAGGGATATGGAATACCGGGAGTGGGAAGGCTTAAGCAGGGAGAAGTGCAAGGATGAGAGATACAGGCTAAAACAATGAAAGGGTTTATGAAAAGCCATTTGGAAATCTGTTGTCTCACAATCTAACTGGAAAAGTAATTGGAACAATAGAATACCTGTTGAGATGAAAGAAGAGTGGGAGCACTACGATTAACCAGTGAGGGATAAGGGGGGATGAGGAGAAGTGGAGCTCCTGGATGAGTCAAGTGTAACTGTAAAGGTATAAAAAAAAGTGTAACCGAGCCCAATAGTTAGTAAGATAATTTCAAATTACAACTTACTGCTGGATGTACTACACACTGTGGCTACAGGACATAGGAACATAGAGCTACCACCCACCAGGGAACTTCCTCCCTGCTGGCCAAATTTCATAGTGTAGGAATGTGCTATCTAGACTCCTGGTGGAGAGAGATCAGTGTTCTTACACAATACTAGACTCTGTACACTGTAATACCGACCTTCTGAGCAAGATGACCCCAAAGATCTAATAGTGGTGTGACTATGATGGAGGTAACTAAATACTACCTGATTAAATTTGGGACCTGCTCTACAGAAGAAGATTTCAATCCTGGTACAACGAGTCTTGTTAAAAGTCCATGGCTGGGAAGGTTATAAGTTTTAAAGCAGAATCTGCTATTGCTACTTTGCTAAATGGTTATGTTGTAAGGGGACTTTCGAAATATTTATCTTGATGTCACCAGAATTGGAATGCTTGTACCCTTAGTCAGAGAGCTTTCTTTTTTAGTGTGCAGCAGTCAGCAAAGAGATACAAAACTGATCAAAGTGCTGAGAGAGACAGAGAACTCAGCCCTAAACAGAGCATCTATATCAGTTCTTCTGCATTAAGTCTCAGGGAACACCATGTAAGAGGAGGCCACATGAATGTTAAGAAGCAGAGAATAAGGCATGGTGTGCTGTGAAATGCTCCCTTCTAGACATGGCATAGCTAGTACAGTCCTGAACTTACAGCATCTGTAGTTACCAGATTAAGACCTGCACAAGACCAGGATAGCCACAGTCTTAGCATAGATGCAGCAGATGATCTCCCGGTCCCACTCCTTACTAAGGCACTATTGGGAGAGAAAGAATTACTCTTTTGCGGGGGTGGGGGTGGGGTGGGGGTGGGTAGGAATGCCATATGGGCTGCACTAACCAGTCTAAGTGGTTTATAAAAGGAGAACATGAAGTTATAAGGGTGAGATATTAAGGCTCATCTGAGGGGAGTTGGGATGATCCTCTTTCTTTTATATTTGTATGTAATTATCAAGAATAAAAAAATTATAGAAAATATTTTAAGTAGCACAATAGAGGTTTTAAAGCCTTAAGCAAAACTAGTAACCACAATAAATATAACACAAAAAGATTTTAAAAAATGGATAAAAGATTTAAACGTGTATCTTATACTACAGGATATATAAACATGTGAAAGAAGCAAATAACGTTCAAATTAAATCAAGAAATATCACATTGATTTTAATGAATAAAATCCAAAATTATAATCAATATTAATTATTGATGAGGAAATGAAACAAGAATAGTGTTGTTTTGTAGCTGGTGAGAATGGAAAGGGCGGAGCAGTGGTCTCTTTCAGTGACACTTTGGTGGCAGTGTTCACTTTCAGTGGTTCTTTCATGGCATTGATCATTTTCAGTGGCACTTTGGTGTCAGTGCTCTCTTTCAGTGGCACTTTGGTGTGAGTGATCACTTGCAGTGGCACTTTAGTGAGAGTGATCACTTGCAGTGGCACTTTGGTGTCAGTGCTCTCTTGCAGTAGCACTTTGGTGGGAGTGATCACTTTCAGTGGCACTTTGACAGTTTTCCTTTGTTTTTTGTAATAAGCCAAAACAAAGTCTTACCCTGTGACTCAGCTATTATGCCCCTTGGTGTTTATGGAACTAATCTGGAATTTCACATCCCCATAAACTTGTACATATTAATTACTGAATATTTTTCAAGAAAGTCAGGATCTTTTGTAACTCATAATCAAATGGCAGTCATCACACTACTGAGTGCTTGAGAAGGGATGAGCTGTCAAAGCTTGGGAATCAGTATTAAAGGCTCTCACTAGGTGAAAGAAGCCACTCTGAAAAGACAGTGTACTGCTGATTCCATTGCATGGTGATCTGAAACAGACAAAATAATCAGGATGGTAAGTTGGCCAATGATCGATGATCATGAAGAGTTTTGAAGAAGAGAGGGGAGCACTCAACAGAGGGCAAGGATAGAGAACAAAGGAATTTTTACCACAGTGTAACAATTATTTGACAGTGTGATCAGCTGGTGTTACTGGGCTGTGGTCCAATCTTTAGGATGTAAGGCCTGATGCAGTGATTTATGTCACTGGAGAAGGGGAGAGGGAACTCCCTTCACTGTCTTAGGACTTGCTCTATGACAACAAACTCAAGGCAACAGAGTCAAACAAACATGGACTCATAGGTCTTAAAGAAGCCCAAACAAGCCTTTTCTCTGTAGGTTGATTGACATGAGTGCTGTAAGAGTGAGGAAAGCTGGCTGACAAGGTAATAAGTCACAGAAACAATACATGCTGGAGCTGATGGTATATACCTGTGATCCTAGTACTTGGAAAACCTAGCTATACGTAAGTCTGGGTTACATAGTGAGATCCTGTCTAGAAGGGAAAGGGAAGGCAAGAACTGGAGAAATAGCTCAGATGGCAAAGTGCTCATTACACATGCAAGAGGTCCTAAGTTTAGATCCTCCACACACATAGAAAAGCCAACACAATCCCATTGCTGAAGAGCCAGAGACAGGAGGACCACTTAAGCTTTAATTGGTGTGTCTGGACGACAGGCCCCCATTTCAGGACACATCCTCAACATCATATGACAATGATGAATTCATGCATGTGATCTTCCATTCTAAAATCCATCATCCCAATATGTTCATCAGGTAAATACTAGTTATTGGAAATTGTGTAACATAGCTGATCAGTTTGGTAAGATCATCAAACACAAATGGAAGCTAGGAAACATCCCCAGTCAAGAGGACCTAAAAGTAATATGGTTTGGGGCAGAACCTTGATACACAAAATGGACCAGACATTAATACTCACAAGGAGTCCTGTTACAGTACTAACTTCAGTTAGTGATAATGATTGTGTTAACCATGTACTCATGAATTGTGACAAACACTCTGAACTCATATGAGATGTTAGCAGGGGCGGAAACTCTGTGTGGAATATCTAGGAACTCTTACTATCATCTCAATTTTTTTTTCCTGTAAATCTAACACAATCCTAAAATAAAAAGCTTATTTTTAAAAAGTAATGAGGAATTGGCTTCGAGTACAAAACTGTCTTCCTTAAATGAGTAACATCTTCAGTTCTATCTCGCTTGGCACTCACAACTCTTTAGAGAGTTTTCTACCTACTAGTAACTTCCACAACCTACTACCAAATGTCAGATGGCTTGGTGACTGTACTATATGAACCAGTCACCCCCCCTGTGTTTTGTGGGTCCACTGTGTTAAAGTAGGTGTATGTGTGGGTGTATGGAGTGCTTATCCATGATTATGGGTAAGAAGGTCAACATGGAGTGTATTTCTCAATACTTCTCCACCTTATTCTTCAATAATAATAATAATAATAATAATAATAATAATAATAATTTGTGTGTGAGAGTGATAGATGTGAGTCCACATGGTTGCTACTGTGTATATAGAAGCCAGAGGACAAGAATTTGGACTCAATTCTCTCCTCCAACTCTGGGTTCTAGGGATCAAATATAGGTCTTCAGTCATGTTACAAGGCTCAAAGTCATCTTTAACCCTCAAAGTCATCTCTCTGGTCACACCTTATTTGTTGAGACAGATACTCCTCTCACTGAGCCTGGAGCTCACCAATTCAGCTAGACTCACAAGCCAGCAAGGCCCAGGGATCTTACTATCTTTGCTGCCCCCAGCACACTAAATTTATACATGCACAAACCTTTTCTTGGCTTTTAATTTTTTTTTAACATTTCTTAAAATGTGGAATCAAAATGGGGTATTTATATATTCGTGGCAAGTTCTTTATCAACTGAGCCACTTCTTTAGCCCCAGAACCAGCCATCTCTTTAGCTACACAGTCCAAGGAAAATGGAATAGGATGGGAAATCTGCAGGTCAACAAGACAGAGAAACAGAGAAACAGGTGATTATTCTTAATGTTGAAAGTGCCAGTCATTCACAGAGGCTTTAGACCCTGCTTTCTGGTCTTCGGGCACTGGACGGATATTTCTGCCTAATATAATGATTCTCAAAGTGGTTCTCATAAAGTCTTGGTTACAGAATTCTTCCAAGTACATAAAAGACGCTTGGGATTTGTTTAGAAAACTCAGCTTTTGGTTAGCCATTCATCAATCTATTTGGTGAAACAGAAGTGGCATTTGGTTCCCCAGAAGTTAATCAGACACTAAGAAAAATCCTTCAGAAGAATGGTGTTCTGAAGCACTGCATGCTCTATCAATACATCTCAACTCAAATTTGTCATCAGTTATTCATGAGCACTCAGCCTGCTAAGCAGTTACGCTAAGGCATAGGTACTTTCAAAGTTTTCTCCTTATTAACAAGCAGTGTCAAACATGACAGTGGGTATGTATTGAAGCCAATAAAACCCAAGTTTGAAATGAGTCATCCTAGCTCCTTATTATAGACACCATGTGATCTTCCCCAAAGAATAGAGACAATATTCTACCATCACTATTTAATTTGGGTCTCAAACATATTGACCCCAAACATTCAATAGTAATAGCATTTTGCGTCCAGAAATGTCATAGGGAGAATAAACAATTCTTATTAAAGCTGTACTCAAAAGAACATTCAAACCGTACTTTGCTCCTCACCATAAAAGAGCTAATGTAGCAGCAGGGAAATGGTTCAGCCAGTAGTGTTTGCCATACAAGTACAAAGACCCAAGTTCAAGTCTCCCAGAACACATATATAAAAAGCTGGCATAGAAGGAAGTACCTGTACTACCAGCTTTGGGAGGTACGTATAAGATGACCCCTTTCTGACCAGTTCTTGCTAAGTCAGTGAGCTGAGCTCCAGGTCTCAAGATGAACAATGACTAAGAAGATGCTTAGTGGTGACCTCTGAACTTCACACACTTGCATATACATAGTTATGTGCACCTGTACACACACACACACACACACACACACACACACACACACACACACACACACAGGAGAAAACTGCTTCTTTTGCTGCTAGTTGTAATCCAGCAAGAAATCTTTGTGAGGTTTGAATGCATACCAATAGATTCTGGTTTTTGTTTTTATTTTTTTTTGAGACAGGATCTCATGTAGCCAAGGTGAGTCTAGAATTCATTCCAGTTCATAGTACCTTAACATCTTTAATTCTCTGCCTCCATCTCCTGAGTTCTGCGATTACAGGCATGCCACACAGTCCCCAATCACACCTAGGCATCTCCATCTGTGGGTTCAATCCCTGCCAACCAAAATGACTCAAAAAGAATTGTGACTATACTAATCACATAGATATTTTTTCCTTGCCATTATTCCCTAAACATCACTGTAGGCTACTTTATATAGCACGTATAATTGGATTAGGTCCTATAATTAACAGTACAATGGTGGTTTAAAGGATGTAGGAGGAGATGCAAAAGTTAGAGGCAAAAACTATACCATATCTGTATGAAGAACTAGGGCAGCATCCATGGATTTGGGTATCTTCTGTGCTCCTATAACAAACCCCCCTGGAAGATTCTGAGAGAAAACTTACATTACTAATGAAGCATGAAAATTCTTGCTTTCAGTCAATATTAAAGAATCAATATTTTAGAAGTCTCTCCATATCCAGCACACATCATGTGATAGACTCTGTGTCAAGAAGGAAACCGTGCTGCTCCATGAGGAAGTTCAGGGCCATGCCCTTGTGGCTATTTCACTCTTTCTGCTTTGTTGGCCTGGGATTTCATGGGCTAAAATCACCACACCCGGCCATAACTCTCAGTCTTGACAGAGCAGTCAAAAGGAAAAAGGCTTTCCTCTTATGAAGCTTTGCCTACAGGAAGGGCCAAACTCCTTTTGTCTTAGACTTCTGTGTTATCATTTAGACCCTGGTAGGTACCCCCTCCTAAACCTATCACAGGTCAAGAAGGTAGAGGTCATCTGAGGAGGAACTGCTTTGATAACCAGCATTTATTCTCTTGTCTGGGAAAGAAATCTATCCTGAGATGAAACATTTAGGGTTCTAATTGGGGGAAATAAAGGTGTTATTGGCTGACTTTTTAGCAAGAAAAATATATAAAAAAATTACATGCAAACCTAAGTTAAACAAACCAAGAATCATCAACCAAACAAACAAAACAGCAATGTCTACCATACAGTTCTTGATTTCTAGGGGAGAGGAGCAGATGCTTTGTGTGCAAATCCCTGTGGCTCTACCATGTTCTGTGGCTTGATGGCACCAGATCAGAACCACGTTAAGGAAGGCAATGACCTCCACACCTCATCCTGATTTATCAACAGCGCTAAGAAATTATATTCCAGAGCATTAGAAAGATAGTATGGTGACAATGATTTAAATAAGAAAAAAATGGTAACAATTTACGTTTCTTTGCCTGAAACATACAGCTGCATTACAGCCACAGCCTCCTTATAAGATGGGTGTCCTAGAATCACTTACATGTTACAAAGAAGTTCATCAACTCATTCAGGATCAAAGCATTTGGATCTCCAAGCCACCCTAGGTTTATGATTTCCTATGAACATGCTTAGCACATAGCACAGGTTATACTCAGGCTAAGATTTATCACAGTGCAAGTACACCAGGTAAAGCTAGGGGTTTGTGGCATATTTACGGGTTCCCAAAGGCTTGTCACAGGATATTCTAATCCACCAGGCAGAAGCAAAGACAGTGCATAGAAAATACCAGATTCCCTGAATGAGATTCAGGGCTCAGCCTAAACCACTTTATTTTTCCCCACAACTGATGTTTTAGTGGGCTGCTTGTTATTAGGTCTGGTGTGCTAGTCAGAGGCCAGGATTTCCTAGTTGTGGCAGTTTAAGGCTGTAATTTCTCTATAGCCACCTGTCTAGTGCAGCCCAAAGCTTGCCCTTGACACTGGGTCTTCTGATTCCTTAGTCTACCATCTCCTCGCTGTAGACTGCATGAAGGAGAGGAGAAGGGCTGGGCATGTGGCTAAGTGGCAGAGAGCCTGCTGAGCATGTGTAAGACTCTGGATTCAATGCCCTGGGCCCCTCCTCTCCAGTGAAGATGATTAGGATATCAGAATGTGAGGACAAATAAGGGGTAAACAATTTACATATCTTGCTCCAAATTATCACTGAGATTGGTGAGGAAATTACAGAACTATGAGTCTATTACAAACTTGCAAAAATTAAATTGCAATTTTGCCACATTCAAACATAAAGTTATTTCTTCAATAAGTATTTTAACTTATATTTCAAACTTTGATCAGTAAGTAATAACATATATGAAATAATTTTTATTTAGTAAGAGAGATACAATCAAAAGTGTTAAGCAAAATCATTTTCCCCTTTTGTTTCAATTTATAGGATTCACATATTAATATATTTCATAATAAACAAATAAATAACATGACTTAGGTTTAAATGAAAACAAAACTTTTAAATCTTTAGTGTAGAATTGCTCTGTGGAAAAATACAACAGAAATTATAAAGTGAGAAGAAAATAAATATGACTTCTTTTTATTTCATTTGTGTGAAAAAAATTGGCAAACAATGTTTGATCAATAAACCCATTTAGGGAATTATATTTATAAGATTCACTAACAAAATACATTATAATTATTTAAGTTTGCATATATATCCTTATCCTAGGAAAAATACAGATATCTTCAAACATTAGTAATGGTATAAGATTACGTCAAGTGGTCCAAAATCTCCATAAAAAAAGCCTACAAAATATCTGTCATCATCATTGCAAAAAATATAACGAAGTTCATGCATTGAAAATGCTGAACACTTATTTATTCATATGCTTTGCTTGCTGCATGGTCCTTAGGGAAAATGATCAGCTGAATCTGAGCTATCAAAGAGCAAACCCAGGAAGGAAACCAAGTACCACGCAGGGCAGCCGCTTTCCAGCTCACTCTCAGGCTCATTGCAGCTTTGACCAAAGAGGAGAAAGATCTCTACTTGGGGGTCTTGCATCCTAGGACAATCATTACTACATTCAGTATCTAAAAGCAGGAGACAGGAAAGCCCCTGCTTAGACACTAGTTCTATTTTTTTTTTTTTTTTTTTTTTTTTTTTGTAATTTATTGCACTGGGAGGAAGGCTCTTGGATTCATTGGTGAGGTTTTGATCTTTCTTTGTGTGTCTCTCTTCCACCCCCACCTCCGCAACTCTTCTACATTTTGTTAAAACACTGCATATGAAAAATGAGGATTTATTAGGATAAACATGTAGAAAATTGAATGTAAACCAAACTCTATTAGGCATTTATCACCTCAGACACCACAGTCCTGGCTCTTACTTATGTTTTATAAGACTGGTGATGAATAAAGTTTCTCTTCTGTGCTGGAGAGATGGATCAGTCAGTAAAGCATTTGTTGTACAGGATAAAGACCTGGGTTTAGATTCCCAGCACCTACTTAATTACCAGGAGTGGTACAATGCCACCATGGGGCTGGAAAGATGGAGAAAGGAGGATTAGGGGATGTCCTAGATAGCTATCCTAGTTAACCATTGACTTCTGGTTTAGGGAAAGACCCTGTCTCAAAGTATCAAGGAAGAGAGAGATAGAGGAAGGCATGCAATGTTGACTTTTCACACAGCTTTCTTTGTCTGTCTGTCTGTCTGTCTGTCTCTGTCTCTGTCTCTGTCTCTGTCTCTGTCTCTCTCTCTCTCTCTCTCTCTCTCTCTCTCTCTTACAAACACACACACACACACACACACACACACACACACACACACACACACACTTTAAAACAAAAAATTGTTCTTAAGCTGGCGATCCTTACCAATAAAAAGAAAGAGAAAATGTTTAGTTTCCTGGCACTTGACTTTCTCTGCCTCCTACCAGTTTCTCCCACCACGTTCCCAGATTGACAGGTAGGTATTTGAGTGGGAACTTGGTATAAGAAGGAACTCACAAGGAAGAACATTCTTGTATAACTTCAGAGGAAACCACCACCACACTGACAACTCTTGCCTTGTGATTACCAGTAAAAGGGAATACTTGCAAAACATTAACTTCCCAAGAAAATAGCCAACTTGTAAAATGCCATAAAACTGGTCCTTACTTTTAAAAACTCAGGATTTCTTTACATTTTTGCTTTTATACATGCGGATGTGATGTTCCTAGTTATTTGTAGGCATTGCTTACTATTTTCAGGCTAAAGGCACAATATATATTACTAAACCAAGTTGCAAGATTGAGAGCCATCCAAGCTCAAGAGTGTATCTGGGTGACAGCCGTTATATGCTACAGGGATTCTCTTCAATATAGATTTGACTTTGAATGGGAACCTCTTATAATTTGAGATTTCTTTTGTGAAGAGATTTTAGGTTTGCTGGAGATGCTGAGTCCTAAGGCAGCTTGAGGCAGGTATTATACTGCAATACCTAGACTGGTATCTTCTAGATTCTGGTTTCTTTCTTATTTTTCAACATAGATACAGCTATAACAGGATAGTGGTAAAAGATCAGAGACAAAAAGCGTATTTTAAATCCATCAAATGGAGGACTGTAAGAAGGATGTGCCTATTTTTAAGAAACGAATAACTTTGCCTTTTGCCAATGCCGCAATGAAATTGTTTTCTTGCTGACCCAGTGACTATACCTTCTGCACATCATAATTAGGGTGCACACACAAAATAATGTTTAAAATGTCTCCAGATAATAGTGGGATCAAGTTCAAGACACCTACTGTGTATCAGCACCACTCACAAATAAAGCACAAACCAGTCCTACTGTGGTTGAGTAAAGGGGCTATGTGTTCCGTCACGTGCTATTCTAGTTAACCACCCTCAATTAGGTTAATCCTAAATAAATTCTTTCACGTTTATACACAGTATTAAAGTATTTCTTTTGCACTTTTATTTTAAATATATTAAGATTATGATCATGTACTATTAAAATGAAAAAAAAATAACTGAACATGTTTTTAGGATTTGGGGTATATTCTTATAAACTTACAATAACCTCAAAACAAAAGCTAGACACTAGAGAGAGCCGGAAGCCATAGTTAGTAAGCACTATCCACAGCCCACCGAAAGGGAAGCAAGCAGCCCATTAAGCATCTGCACTTTACCCTCAGGACCTATAGAGTCTACTGCAGATAAGATATACCAACCATGGTCAATGGGTCTCTCTCTAACACTCTGCTAGGTGTTTACTTATTTGGACATCTTTTATATCATTTTAACATAAAGGGACTACAAATATTTAACCAATGGTTAGTTTGCAAGTAAGTCATCAAAATTAGATTTCAGATCAGTGTCTTGCCACATTACACTACACTAGTTGTGATGTGCAAAATGACCAGAATTTCAGGAAAAGGAACAATTATGTTAAAAGAGGCATTATAATTTCTTTTGTTCTTTTTTAATTTCATGGTTTTTTTTTCTTTTTTGAGACAGGGTTTTTCTGTGTAGCCCTGGCTATCCTATAACTCACCCTGTAGACCAGGCTGCTCTTGAATCCAGAAATCCACCTGCTTCTGTCTCCCAAGTGCTTGATTTAAAGGGATGTGCCACTGCCACCTAGCTCATTGAACTTTCTTAATCAAGAATAAGTAGAAGAGAATGCCAGCTAAGAATTTATACTTACAGGATCTTGGCAGTCAAGTTGAAGAGGAACTACCATAACTTTCAGTGTAAAAAAATGTTTTAATGTCTCTGTTACATAGTTTATGCTTCCTTTAAGAGAATGAATACTTTTATTTTGTTATAATTTCAAAACCTATCTTTGGATATATTCATTGTATGCAGTGTTATGATGCATATTTTAGTGCAAGTATATATTATATGCTGAACATATTCTCCTCATTTCCTTTACCCTCCCTTTCTAAGCTTTAAAATGAATATATTGATTATGATACAGGGAATAAGTAAAGAAAGTGGAAAAATGTTTAAG
Organism: Montemys delectorum; assembly: GCA_019843815.1. Lineage (NCBI taxonomy): Eukaryota > Metazoa > Chordata > Mammalia > Rodentia > Muridae > Montemys > Montemys delectorum. Next base: position 46,848 of record JADRCD010214041.1, read on the forward strand.
GGCAAAACATCACATGCAGACCCAGCTATTTAACTGAGGAGTACACCAACTCTGAGAGAGGTAATTGACTCTCATAGTCTTTATTCATGGGAAAACACAAATGATTCAGCTTACATGGTTGTTGTGGGTTTTGAACAAAACAACAGACCCAGACACAGGAAGTTTCAGATTATGAAGTTCTAATAATTATTAGAACATTGAACATGGGGCAGAATTCAGCTGAATATCAGAAAGGAAAGCATGCCTCACCAGCCTCAAGGACTCATTGCTTTAAACCCCTATTATTGAATCACAGTTTTGAGCTCATAATATTTATATTTATGTTGAGTTATACATACATATTTCTATCCATGTAAAAATCCTCATGGCTTTCTATTCTCAAGGGACAGTGTCACTATTAGTAATGGTGGACAAATTTCACTTTTAAAATAACCTAAATTATAATTCTGATTTTTAGCCTGATTCAAATATAGTTAAATTATTATTTTGATGGTTTCTAATGACACTGACAGAGAACTCATTCTCCAAATAGAATATGGATGATTGGGCAATTATATAATCTGTCATTACAATTCTCCTATAGCATCTCTGTATGCCACTGTTCAAGAGGGGAAAAATATGTAAGTTATATAATCTGTAAATCATCTCAAGCAACCACACAAACCTTTCAATATGTCAAACAGAGCTGAGGGTGGATCCTGCAAACTACACCTACATTGCATAAATCCCTATGCAACAGATGAAGGTAGTGAGAAAGGAATGGTATATGGACATATAACATAAGTTACATTAAATTTTGTTCACATGTGCACATTTTCTAAGATTTTATTGTCACGCTCCTCTGGGTTACCCTATCATCAAATCTTCTTGGGGAACATTACTAAGGAAACTGAAGTAAGTCCAGGACGTTTATTCAAGGCTAAGGTGTGACCAAAGGGTGCACTGAGAAATTCTCTCTTGCAGCATGTGCAAGGTAATTTGTAAAAGTGGAGAGCAAAGATGGGCAGGTTAGTTAGAAGAAACAAGTGTTATTTAGACTTGAAGTTCTAAATAAAAGAAAGATGCAGATTGTTTTAGACTTTTTCTCCTAATCACTTTGTATAAAGATTGTTCTCTTATGTAATATCAAGGTGAATTTAACACTTGCAGACATGTGGAAATGTCTACAGCACTGTTCAGTAGAAAAAAAAATGATACAAGTTTCCTCTGAGGAATTTCTTTCAAAGTCACATTCAATTTTACAATGCTTGGTAACAGAGACAGGTTATAAGCAATGCATTATTTAGCCATTTTTGTTCATAGATTACAATCATACAAATGAAGACATAATTGCTAGGAGTGTAATCATGTAGGATAGTCATGGTACCTGTGGTATTTTACATAGAAAGCCATGATTCTATATTTTTATGATTCCCCTGTTTACTTTGTGCTTATTTTTACTTTTTAACTGGAAGAACACCTTTTTCTGGCAACCCTCCTGTCTTACTGGTGGAATTGTGTCTCCTGCCTCCCTGTTCTGTAAAGAGAAGGATACGATGTATTAGATGATCTAGCCTCTAATGTGGAAAACTGGCTGAGTGAACGAGGAAAAAGAGGCCCAGAATGGTGAGTAGACAATATCTAAACCAAGAGTTCAAATGATGGTAACCATAGAAACATGGAAAAATGGAATCCCATGAAGATTAGATTCTGGGAACATAAAGGACATAGAGTGACGATGGTAGGCAAGTAAAACAGACACCAATTCTTCTGGCTGATCGGCCACAAAGAAGTAATAATATTAACCAAAACAGTTGAAGGCCCAATTCTAGTCAAGGGTTTTAGTTCATGATGTCACTTCAACTGAAAAATCTTAACTCACCAAGTGCCAGGCACTGAGCCAAGAGCGTCATGTAGGATTCAATTTGTACACCACTACTCTCAACAAGGATCTGTTTAAGATTGTGAACTTGGTCTGAGGACACTGATTATAAAGTCTGATCACCCACCAGGAAAGCTGAAGGACTTGAGGTTGCAGTCAGGAAAAAGGAAGGAGGAGCCTCTGAGTCATTGAGGAAGGGGCTTAAAGCTAAGAATGTCCTCCTAGCTGTGGGCAGCTGGAGAGACAAGGACTTATTTGAACACAGCGGATGAATGCAGCAAGTTAATCTGAGTGAGAGTTTAGGAATTTTCATGAAAGAGGAAAGAAATTACAAATCTGTAATGACATTCTGGTCATAGTACCTTTTCCTTGAACATTTGGATTTATCTTTCTAATACTATTTAGAGTTACAAAATTCATCCTAAAATGCCTACTGGGCATTGAAGTGCCTGTACTTTGAATTTTGGAGTGTGTGTGTGTGTGTGTGTGTGTGTGTGTGTGTGTGTGTGTGTGTATGTGTGTGACATAGTCTCTCACTGAATCTGGAGCTCACTAGTTCTGGAAGACTATCTGGCCAGGGAGCTTCAGGAATCTCTGTGCCTCCCCTGACTCATGCTGAGATCACAGGCCACCATACCGAGCTTTTCATATGAGAACCCGGGATCTTGACCCATAGTCCTCATGGTTATGGATCATGTCCTTTACCAACTGAGCTATCACCCCTGCCTCACTTGGAATGATTTTTATAGCAAAAGAAAAAGCAATGCTCTATAAAAATTTCACACTTATCTAAACAATGGAGGTTTCGGGTTTCTCACTCATTCATAGGACCCATTACTGCTAAATTCATAAGTGCCAAACTCCCCTATGTCTTTCCACATGGCAACGACATACTAGTTTAATTGTGAACTTATTGTATCAAATCTCACGAGATTCCCCCAAATCCCACTCTAGTGCCATTTTGTTCCATTAACTTTGATCATCCCCTGGTACTTGATAAATTCTACATCATGCCATTATCTGAATATGACAGTCTTGGTGAAGAAAAGTAAATGGGACTTTATCTCTCTAATGTTTCAATAATGGGAGAAAGGGCAAGAGGGCTCATTAGCTGACAATTCTGAGAAACAAATACAACCACACTTCAGTCTATCGTTTAAATAAATAAGGCATTTAAGAAAGTTTAAGTGGGCAAATTATCAATTTTCACATGTTAAATGTGCTTCTTCAGCAAGATCTATGTGTGCAGACATTTGTTGTTACATTCCTACCCACAGTGTCTTGGACTTTCTACCTTATCTTTCCTCAGGTACAGTGAGGTATTGAGAGTGATGTGAATTGCTCAAGTCTAAAATAGATAGAACAAATTGGATTTGTGAGAGTGCTAAAATCTATGGTCTCCTATCAGGGACCCCAAGTCTTGTCCTGATAAGACAGGGACAGGAAACACACATCTCTCCCTGGGATGCCACCACCATGCGATAAGCTGCACACCAGCTCCGGCTCTCCACTAGTGTGAATCACTTCACAGGATGAAGTTTCTATTGAGCAGAGGAGGAGGGTGGACAAGAAATCACACATTGGAGAAAAAAAAAAGAAAAGAAAGTGTAGAGAGAAGCAGTGGAAACAAACAGCACTATAGACGCTCCTCTGAAATTTGGGGTGAAATTTACTGGGCACGCTGAACTACTCTACAGAGGCCTTGCTTTTCTTTTTTTTTTTTTTCCATTTTTTTTTTTTTTTTTTATCTTCTGGTTTTATGTTTTTATTGGGGTTTAGGCCTTGCTTTTCAATGGTCAACATTTGTCAAAGAAGAGGGGCGCTTGGATTTGGAGATCTTAGTTCTATCATTTCAACCATCACAATATACTTATGCATAGTACTAGCAGACGAAAAGCAAAACTAATGGCAATTTGTAAAATTTCAACTCACCCTAATTTAAAAGTAATTGTGTTCTGTTTTCTCCTCTTGGTGTGTGAATTATGGACTGTGAATGGCACCTCCTCCACTTTTGTTCACACTGGTCCTTCTATCCTATATGGCAAAGATCTTTTTTATGGTTTCTGTATATGGATTTCACAGACTTGTATAGATTCTATTTGGAATGTTTCATGGTGATCTGAGGAAAATGTTTCGTGATTTAGCTACTTACTATTAATTATTACTACCTTACATCTAAATAAAAATGCTACACTTCTTCCTCCTTGTAACCAACTTTATAACTTTTAAACAAAGACTGCTGACTTATATAAACTATCAGAGTACATGGTTATCATGTGTAGCACCCAAAATGCGGTTTTGGGTGGTATGAAATAAAGGAACACTCAAAATAAAAATGAATTAATTCTGTATCAACAAATGTGGCTTTCTTTAGTTATTCTTCTGCAAATGTCTCTTACCCATAAAATACCCCAGGAATAGCAAATGGCATATTAAATGGTTGTATTTGTAAAGACAAATATAGATACATGATGAAGACAGCTTGTCTATGACATGTAATGTTAATAGTTAATTTCACTTTTCATATACATCAGATTCTCAAAGTTTTATAACTAATTATAGAAAGAAATCTGTGGGTTATGAAAGCTCTAGATCAACTGTTAGTTCACTGTGATTTTGATATGACTTTTAAAATTAAAAAATATACACTTATACATTAGTATTATTATTTCATCCTTATTCTGGAAGGTTCTTTTGACATTTCTATTATTTCTGATTTAGGTGTGATGATCAGTTAATATTAATTACAGCATTTATTTGCTTATTTAGATTATTCATTCTGTTGCCTGAGACAGAGTCAACATTCCTGCTTTAAAATGGAATCAAGTTTTACAGCTGTTTTGTTTTACATAGACTTACATCTCATCCTGAATTTTTCACCCGTAAATACCTAGAATCTATCTTCTGCATGTAAATTTACCTTCAATCCCCACAGTGCTGCTTAGAAGAATTTGTACTTTGTCGCTTCTTTGTGCATATGGTAATTTCTGACTTATGCTAAGCCCCATCATCCTATACCATCGAGAAGTCTTTATTCTTGTTCCCACTAAATGCATGCTATACTCTGACCAGCTACTTCTTGCCTTGTGTTAGCCCTGGGTACTGTACTTCCTATTCTCTTTTGAAGTCTCCCAGGAACTATTGCTGCTTCCTAAAATGTTTGTACAGTTTTACTCAGCAGAAGATCTGAACATTTGATTTCAATGCAGCTTGCCATTCATGAAATATTCTGTAATGTGGATTTTTTTCTGTTTTGACTTGCTGAACTATGTGTTGTACCCTCACCTCTGGGAGACTGCTAAGGCCTGCTCAGAGTTTTTTAGCTTGGAAAGATCTCTTGATCTAGCAAATTGAAGACAGATCTCAATAGTTTACTTCTGACCTCTGCCAGGCTCTTCTGGTTATTCAATGATTGTTCTCCTCATCTTAGTGGGTTTTATTGGCTTAAGATGGAATCACAATGGTGCCTAGTCTACTTGTTATCAGAGAGGTTTCCTATGGCAGCAGCTGAGAGTGGGTGCAGAGATCCACAGCAGGCACTAGGCTGAGAATCTAATTGGAGATCTTCCCTTGGACCTCAAGAGCCCCATGGAAAAGTGGTAGGAAAGATTGTAGGAGTTGAGGGACTCCAGGAGAACACGGTCTACTGAATCAACTAAGCAGGGCTCATATGCTCTCACAGAGACTGCAACAGCGGGTGTGTCTCTGACTCTTACGCCTTCTCTTGGAATTCTTTTGAGTTGCATGTTCCAGCCTTAACATGAGGTTGTTTGTATTGACATATTATATCTTGTTTTATCCTGTTTGGTCGCTGTCACTTTTCTGAAGGGAAACAAAAGGGGTGTGCATCTGGGAATGAGGGCATGTTGGGGAGGAGTAGAGAGAGAGGAAACTGGTCAGGATATATTACATGAGAGAATAATATTTTTTCAGTAAAAAGTGGGGAAAGAGAAGATGGGGTGCTAAATCAGGTTCTTTGTATGTAATTGCACCCTGAAAGCAAGATTTCCATATAACATACTTACTAGATGTAAGAATTAGTATTACTGTTTGCCATTATCATCATCAAATATGCAAATATGTACAGTTATCCTCTAGAATCTGTAGGACAGGGATCCTAGGGTTAATAGGACTGCCATAGAGAACCGAGCAAACTTCCCAAAGCAGCAAATGTTCAAGGCTCTTGATCCTCGTCTAACACTGTGTTGCTACAGTGTATGCACATAGCCCATGCACACCCTCTACTGATTAATGCAGCTTGTGCCATTTACATTCTAGATAAATAGTCATTACACTTTATTTTTTTAAGTAATAGTGAAGAGGAAATGCCTATACATGCTCAGTAAAGTTGTCTTAATATACACATACACACATGGGGGCGGAGAGAGAGAGAGAGAGAGAGAGAGAGAGAGAGAGAGAGAGAGAGAGAGAGAGATTTCTGATCTGATCTGATCTTGTTTGAATCCGTAATCTAGAACATGATTTGTACCATGTGAATAGACAGTTATATGAATTCTGAAAAAAAAAAATGAGAACAACTTTCAACCATGGTTCTTTGGCTATGGTATAGCATAAATGGTCATGAAATCAGACATACAACTTCTTAACCATTCAGCTTCATAATGATGGGAAGGCAATATACATTCTGTTGAAACTGCATCTGAGGCTTCAAATTCTGATGTTTTTGTGGGCTAGCAGATTTGGCACGATTAACCCTTTAGATTCTATAATGTAGCCCATAGTCATTAGGGGACCACACTTATATTTTATATATGTTTTGTTAATTTTTTTTAAACCTTACCCCATCAAAACAAAAACTAAACAAACCTCTTCCTCTCTGTGCAAATAAGAGCCAAATACTAGAGAAAAAAACCAAGAAGGTTGCCCAGCATGAAGGCAGGAATCGACTCACGATGTAGAACTTCTGACCATCTAAAAGGATAAAGAGTAACCCAGTGATGCTGTGAAATTGTCACTATTGCTTAAAATCACTGCTATCACAAAGAAAAGAGCTAGGGTACTGCTGATGAAGAAAAACAACTAGTGATGCAGACGGAGTCCAGAAACAGATGCTGGCACTGTCTTAGGACTGACACAGCATGTGGCTGTCTTTTCAGCCTACAAAGAGAACCCACAGGTAATTCTGCAGCCGTGCAGATGTCTCCTGCAGTGCCTCAATAGGTGTTATAATTGTTATGAAGTGAATGCAAAGAATGATGTTACAAATACTGACCTCAAAGATGTAGAAAGAAATCTTTAAGAAAGAAGATCACAGGGTAATGGAAGATGTGAACTCTTTGTCCCACCAAAAAGCGAGTATCAAGGAAAGCCGCTTATTCTAGATAACTATGCCTCGGGGCACATAGGCTGCTTCATCCGTGTGTTTTACAGTGTCTGGTCAGAAAGGAAGTCTGCTATCCTCCAGAAAGGAAGAGAAAAACTGCATAAAAATTACAGCTTTAGGTACCTACTAGGTTTCTTTAAGCATTACTCTCATGTTTATAAATGCTCTTTAACAGAATTACAAAGTAATGCCAGTCAGCGTGATATTAGGATATTAGCCACACACTTTGCACTCTTTTCAGAGGAGGCCCTGATGGGTGGAGTGAATAAAAAGTCCGTCTCAGGATCTGAAGGGTGAAAATCACTAAAGAAAGACCCACCTCAAAATTTCCCTCCATATAAGGGGACCACATTACTATTCTGATAAAATATTTTAATATATTTTTCTCTCTTGCAGCATCAATTAGTTAGAACCTCTATCAAGGATACACAGAGAAACCCTGTCTCAAAAAACCAAAAAAAAAAAAAAAAAAAAAAAAAAGAACCTCTATCAAGTTGATTATTTTCTCTTTTGAAATGTAAATGAACACTTGAAAGTTGAGCTTTATTCAATCTTTCAGCAATAACTTTTATCAGCTAATCAGATCCATACCTAGTTGATAGGCACAGCTCATACGGGTGAGTGAATGGAATGGAAAAGGAAACCCATGGTGCCTGCTGGAATACTTAAGTGCATCTCGGCAGAGAGGCACCACATCAGGACAGGCCCGCTCTTCATTATACAGGAGCGTCCTCCCACAACTAGATGTTCAGCATCCCGGGTTCCATCTTCAATATTGTACAGGACATCCTACTCGCTGTCTATAGGAGCCACATTCTAAACCCCTCAGTGGGTACATCACATGTTAGATGCTATTGAACCCCATGCCGTTCCTATATGGACTGTAGCAGTATATATAGACGACTTGGCAGATCTCCCAAAGTTCCTAGAAGACAACCCTCTGGGCTTGTCTGTCAGGGAGTTTCTGGGTGAGGTTAAAGTGAGTATGTGAGTGTGAGTGACATCATTTCATGAGCTGGGGTCCCTGAGTAAATGAAACAGAGAAGGAGAGCTGGGTGCCAGCATTCATCCTTGCTTGCCAGCTGTGGCTATCTTGTAAAAGGTTGCCTCACATCCCTACTGCCCCACCTTCAACACTGTGATTGGACAGTGAGGTCAAATAGGCCTTTCCTCCATGAAGTTGCCTTTTCCAGGTATTTTTGTCTCATCAGTGAGCAGAGTCATTAATATGAAGACATACCCATGATGAAAATCAATTTGCAAATGCAACAAAGGTGAGAACAAAAGCTAGGACCATGGGAATGAGTTACTGTAGGTTTTTATTGTTGCTGTTTTTCTTTCTCTCTTAAAAATATTTGGCTCACCTCCTTCCAGTAAAGATACACACACACACACACACACACACACACACACACACACACACACACTGTTTCAGTGTTGCAAACAAGTAAGGTGATGAGGTGAGTGGTATAGGCCACCAGGGAGCAGAGGTTATGAGGGAAGGGCTACTTGAACATAAGCTTTGGGATATTATGATACTTAGTCACTCAGTTGTCACTCAGGAATGAGAAGCATGCCCAGATTCACCTGGTAAGGTTTTGATTTGTGACCCAGGGAAGGCAAAATAAGATGCTATCTGATCTTATCATACTTATCACACTTATCACACTTAGAATCTTGTACAATCATATCACATTGATCATACTTATCACATTTAGAATGTCATACAATTTAAAACTCATTAATAATTCCTGAAATTTCCCATCAAGATTTTTTGAACTGTGGGTCACTGAACAAATCAAAACCAGAGAGATAACCTGGAGATAGGCAGGCTACTGTCAGGGAGGGGTCTGAGATACTATGGAAGCCCAAGGATCTTTCTGTATGAACCACTGCTTGCTTCACCAAGATCACAAACACGTACCAATCCATCTTTGTCTGTTTTACAGGTTAGCCTAAGATAGCCACGTAACACAATGATTATCCCACTGAAATTTCTCACTGACTTGTAAATGCCAGTTCTGACATAATGATATTGTAGTTTACTCTGATGGTAGCATAGCTCCAGGCTAACATTCTAGATTTCGATAGCCTGCACCAACTCTTCCTTGTCTATCACCTTCTGCTTCTTTGACATTCACAAGTTCATCTTTCTTCTCTCCACTACAATGAGAGGGGAATAGAAGAGAGTAGGAGAGATGTTACCTCTGTGGCCTCCTTAGATGATTATGGTGCAGGACACCATGCCTACACATGCATTATCTGCCACTAGTCCTCATCATGTGGCTCCATGTCTTCTTAAATGTGCTAGGCTGGATTACACTGCCTTCCACGAGTGCTATTCTTCACTATGTTCTACCACATTCCATGACTGTACTTAATTTTGGCTCCCTTAATGGAACTTTAGATGAACTCTTTTGAGCACTGGAAAATGATGAGAATCAGATGAAAAGTGACTGAACTTCTCAGAACCACTTTCACAATTGTAGGTGCATTTTGTAGACCACTAGTTCTAGCATCATGCTTTATGGGTATTGCCAGACAATAATCCCATAGATATAGACATTTGGAGAAGGGTGATATGGGCAAGCTTCCAGTGTGTCTGCTGTGAAGCTGTCTTGGGAGAGAGGCACAGAGGTGGAGAGGACTTCAGTGTATCCCACATTTTGTCATAGAGCCAGTGCCTCATATCAGTAATGACACTTCAAGCTTCATGGTACTTAAGCTACGGAAACAGAGATCTGTTGTGTACATATCTGTTCATAGCACTTGGCAATACAGACACTTTCCTCTTCTGAGTCATATGTTCAGCATCCCTAACAGCAGTGTGGGAATCATAGGCCTGGTTTTATTAGTGTAACACGGGCACTTTCAGTTCACCTCTCATAATGACAAAACAGCTTAGACTAAACTCAACATTTTTCCTAACTTCTAACTCAATTTGGGAGAAAAACAGTCTCTCTTTTTTTCCTCCTTTTATGTCCTACACAGCTTAGAGGAAATTCGTAATTCAAGAAAATGAATCTCGTACTTTGTTGTTTTTCTCAGAAGGAAAGAAATGCTGCTTTAAATCTAATTTTTAAGAAGGGACGGCTTTTCCTTTAGTTACCTCTGCTGCCTCACATCCTTGTATGCAATTGTTATGGGTTTTTTTTTAAATCTTTGCCTGTTAAGTGTTCTCATGTCAATAAGTCTCATTTTCCCTTGTAATCTGTACAACATCCACAACTGTGTATTCTTTCAGGACTGTGGCATTACCTCTATAGGTCCTGTGTGGTTTCAGCTTTATTAAATTAATAATTTAGGAACATGGTGATATTCTTTTCCAATTAGTCTCGAAGCTCTTCAAAGAATTATTTTATCTCTGATAACATCAAATAAAACTGCTTACATTTTTTTATTTGCTTTATAGTTCTTTAAAGGACAAAAAGAGATCATTTGTGAATAGCTGATCAAATGTTAGAATTTCCTTTTGGATCCAAAAGTCCTGTTAAACTGAGATTGTATTTGAAGTTCAATATATTTAAATATCCTGCTTTGTGGCTGACCCATGAGAGGTGGTCTAGAGAAAAGACTGATCAGGATAACATGTCCCCTTTTTTCCCTTTCTTCCCTTCTTGGGTTAAAAAAAATGAAGGAAATAAAAAAGGTACTTTTCACTGATGTCAGTGGAAGATCAAGTATTCTCTGAGAAAAACTTCGGCTATCTGTCCTATGTGGCTAAAAAGATCTGGAGTTATAAATGCAAAGACAGTCAAGGAGATGAGAAAGGACCTGACAGAGGGTGACAGGCAAACATGAGATGTGACCCCAGACACCTGCAGCTCCAGATGGTAACAGTAGGGTAAACTGTTCACACAGGTCACCTGCTTAAGTGGCACGTTGCTCTAAGCATCTTCATACCTGTCAATGCTACCTATTAGTTTACATAATTAAGTAATTACTGAAATTCTAGGAGAAGATACTGCAGAGTAACAATCTTGTAAATCAATACGTCCTTATTAATAAGTAATTGAGAAGTGATTTGGAACAGCAACTCAGGAAAGCACATTTCAAAGAGTGTACAATGTTCCGTACTGCTCAATCCTAATTACCCAACTCTTTCAAAGGGTTTAGATTTTATATTTTTAAAAGTTTTAATGTATCCTAGACTTAGGCAGAAACCACACATAATATTATTTTATATGACTGATAATTGAACACCTCAGTTCTTGTTTCTATGAATGATCAAAAATATGCTTTCATATTCAAGTTGTCAGTTAAACAGAACCCTTTGGTGTTAGTAGCATTCTGCATTGCTTGACCCTTTACCCTGCATAGCTCAGGAAGGTCATGGGTCATTGGTAATCTTCATATGTGAGTGTTTCCTGCTAGATTTTGAAAAAATCTTTTCACATGTCCCTCAATGTCAGAAACCCTAAATTGGCTGTTATGTCCCCTAGTTGCATCCAAAAATTTTATCTTTTATTGAGACCTTTCTAATTCCCACCCCTCCCTCTTTGGTTTGTTTACTGTGATAAAACATTAAACAGTCGCAACTTGAGAAGGAAATGGTTAATATCATCTCACACTTCCAGACAACAGTGCATCACTGAGGAAAGTCAGGTCAGGAACTCAAGGCAGAAACCAAAACAGAGACCTTGGAGGATTTCTGCTTAGTGGCTTACTCTTTCAGCTACTGATCAGCCATCTTTCTTATATAGCTCAGACCCACCGACTAGGGATTATGTCACACAGAGTGAGCAGGGACATTTTACATCAATTAACAATAAAGGAAATATCTCACAGAAATATACACAGGCCAATAAAATAGAGGCCATTCCTCAGCTGAGGGTCAATCTTCCCTGATCTAGATTGTTTTGAATACCCCCAGGCATCCTGTCTTTACTATGCTTTGACCTCACCTTTTTATGTAAATGATCTTGTTATCATTGATACTTCAATAACAGTTGGTGTGCAGAGAATTTCTGGAAGTTTTATTGAACTGGGGTTGTAGCTCAGTGGCAGAATGTGCATTTATCATGTGTAAGGTCCTAGGTTTAATACCTACCAACAAACAAACATATGCAGACACATAGATACGCATACACACAAACACACACACATATGCAGAGAGACAGACAGACAGGCAGACAGACAGACAAAAGACAGAGACAGATGGACAGAGAGACAGAGACAGAGAGAAGAAAGGGAGGATTGCTTTATAACCCTTGAAATCCATTAAAGCCCTTCCAGGAAATAGTGTAAAGACTACCTAGGGATCTTATTATCCTAATATTCCAGGATTAAGGATAAGATAATAACATACTAAGTCCCTTTTAAACGAGCATCCAATATTCAAGCCATATTGACACATCTTCTTTGAATTCCATTCCTACTCTGCTACTTCTTTCTCAGAATTTAATTTGGTTGGATGAGAAGCTTAAATGCTACTTTTAAGCAAAAATTTATTCTCACTTAATGTATAATTGATGGTTAAATTGGGAATTCAACTCCTTGGTACTTAGTATAAGAATGGTTCACTTTCACAAAGATTGATTCTTTTATACACTTAAGGTAGAATTGGCATCCCAAAGTTGAGGCACCCCTTGCTCAATGTTTCATTTAATTACAAAAACATACCTTCCAGTTGGCTATGCTGGAGTAAATAAGTCAGGTCTTCTATGTCCAGTTATAGAACAACCCCAAACATACTAAGAAGCCATTTTTTTTGAAAACACAAAATATGCACTATAATTTGAGTCTTAACCTGGTATCATCTCCTTTAATTACAGGGAAGTAAAGCATATATGGAGCCATAGAACTGCTGGAGAAAGAATAAATAGACTAAAGACAGGTTATGAATTGTCTATAGTTTGGATCTAGAACTTAGAACTCAAGGTCGAGAGGAGGCAGGTTTTCCACATAAAGAGATGAAATATTCTTACAAATGATAAAACCTTTAGAAAAACATTGTGAAATGTAGCATCTTTGAGGACAGATGCCATGGTTAATATGGCATAGGAAGGTTTTCTAGATCCAGTAAAGCACTGGGCTCTGTGGGATTATATTGCCATCCAAGGAAGGACGTGTCTTTGCCACAGTAAACAGCTCATAAAGCATGTACTGGACCCAGCACCAAGAGGAGAAGTAGGAGAAACTTAGCATATGAAGTATTAGAACAAAACTTGAAATAGTTGAAATATGACATCATCTATTCATCTTGCTAGGACAAGTTCAATATTTGTCAAAAACATACAACACAGTTCAGATTAGAATGTTCTGCATGCAGATAAAAATTGACATTTTAAAAGTGAAGAAATTGCATCACATTTTAAAAAAAGTAAACAAGGAACATCAATAAAAGTAGTTAATTGCAGACCAGAATGTTAGAGGCCTGAGACAATAAGTAAAATAAAGAAGATAGAGGAAAAGGTTTTGATAATGAATGACAGTGGGAAAACTCCAAAAAAGTAGAAATTATACCAAAGACTAGGTGGAAATTCTAAAACAAAAAATAACAAAGAAAAAAATGATGCTATTGGTCTTAACGGTAGGTGAGGGATCTTAGAAGGAAAGGTTGTGAGCATCAGAGGCAAATCAGTAAGTTATTTAGGCTAAGAAATGAAGAAAGTAAAACAATGGGCCCCCGTATGAAAATATCAGGTAGTCTAACATGTAAAATACTGGAATCCAAGAGGACAAACAATAAAAGTATTTGAAAGAATAATTGGGCATATTCCCTGAATTTGTTGAAAAAGGTCACTACTGTGCAGTAGAACCCAATATCTCAGCTGAATGCAACACAATAAAAAACATAACGAAAAATAAAAGATGGCCCTACACAGTGCATGATAATGCTACTAAAAACAACAATTAAAGAATACATAGAGAACAAAGAAAAGAGGAGGGAGAGAAAGAGCCAGGAGACTAGAGAGGGAAAAGCATGAGGGAACAGTGAAGAGAATGATGTAATAAAGAAACAAGAAAGAAGAAATACTGAAAAAGAATAGGAAACCAGAAAAGTAAAAAGTACCTGATGACTGACAATTAAGAATCTAAACCAGGACTGGTGCCAAGAGCCTGTAACCCCAGCTACCTGAGAGGTTGAAGCAGGAGACCAGCATGGATAATTTAGTGAGACTGTCTCCAAACTGACAAAGAAAAGACTGAGTTAGTGCTCAGCAGCCAAGGGCTTGCCTAGCACTCACAGGACCCTACATTCACTTCCCAGGACTACAAAAAAGAAAGAAAAAAATCAATATCCTGAATAAATATTCTTCATGAAGGAGAGCAAACTAAAGACATCTTTGGGCCAATAAAACCTAAGGGAATTTATCTTGGACCTCAAGAAATTCGGAAGAAAAGTCTTTGGGTTAAAGAAAAATGGCTTCAGATGAAAATTCCCATCTAGAAGGAAGAGAACTAGAAATCATGAAAATGCAAGCATTTTCCTTTAACTTTCTGTGAGAAAATCAGCTGTATGCACATATCCTTATGTGGTTATGACATTTACAAGTATGAAAGATACCAGAATCATAGTATACAAGAGGTAAGGTATGAAGGAAGAAGGCAGGTACAGATTGGCTGCATATGCCTTGCACACAACTTGACATGCCGGAGTACTTCCCCTAAGGTATCACGGTAAGTCAGAAATGCATGCCACAAGCCCTAGGGAAACCATGCACCGTCATAGTAAACCTTCAGGCAAGTGTCAAGTTCAGGCACTTTTATATCATCGCTCATCAGCAACAGTAGTATGAGTGAAGGAAAATAAGTATAGTGTGTAAAAATAATTTGGTCAAGGCAAGCAACTTTATTTAATGGTCTGGCATGGAAAAAAAGATAAAACATGGCATTTTATATCCTTAAAGCTTTGATCTGCTTTGCTTTGTAATATTAACCCTCTCTGTCCCTTAAATGTCTATGAAGTAAATAGGGAATTTTAGTCATTCATGTGTCATTTGCTTTTCCCTTTGACACTTTGGAGGATTGTTTAATCACTTCGTGTATATTCTCTTACCAAGGACACAAAAGACCAAAGAGAATTGTTAAATATTCTTTGTTTGGTGGGATGTATTAGATGTATTAGACACCTGAGTGGCTATTGGACATTTTAAAATTATTCTAAATACTGGCAATTATAATCTGTAGTAGAATGTATACTCTTAACGAAGTATACCTTTCTATATCATCTTGTTTGAGTTTGATCCCAATCTACAAATCCGCAAATTAGGCTCTGACTAATCAGGGAGCTTCAGAGAAACAGAACTGACAGAATGACTATATAGTCTTACATAAACATATAAATATAACTATAAATGCACATATATACAATTTATATTCATATGACTTACTAGAGTGGCTTACAGGCTGTAGTCTGGATAGTCCAATAATGGTTGTTTCCCAATGGAAACAGAAAAAAGATTCTGGTAATTATTTGACCCATGAGACTGGATGCCATAGCCCACCTTCAGACTGTGTTTGAATGTTGAAGACATACATACTAATACCAGTGAGGGAATGTCTCAGGAGCATGGCTGATGAACTTGTTAGTCATAGAGAAGGCAAATAGTCAAAAAACAAAGGCCTTCTTCTCTCATGTCTTTTTATGTGGGTTGCCACCAGAGAGTTTGACACAGCTTTGGAATGGGTCTTCTAACCTCCAGTAATCTGGATTTCAAATGGACCTTCCCATCTGAAACGGTCCAAACAAGAAAACCCTCCACAGGCATGCCCGGCTGCTTGAGTTTTAGTTGATTTTAAATGTAGTCGAGTTGACAACCTAGGTTATCCATCACAGGCCCTATTCTACAGATTAGAATAATTGGATAATTGGAAGTCATTGACATAGGTACACACTGACAGATATTCTTGTATTACATGTACAATTTTGTTTCTTTTCTAGCAATACTAAATTACAAAGTGAGGTATTTTTAAACAGTCAAAAATAGTCATAGGGGATTTTGTTGTTGTTGTTGGTGGTGGTGATAGTGGTGGTGGTGGGTTTGCTTGTTAAAAATGGCACTTTGTGTATGCATTCAATTCTATTTTAACCAGAGGTGGAGCTTGAAATGTGATCACGTTGTTTGCTTTGTTCTTGGCAAACCTGTCTTCTGATGGACAGCTTGTCCTCAAAGATTCTATTTACAGATCAGATTTTGATCAGGAAGTAGTGCTGTGGAGTCTTGGGTCTAAACAAAAGGAACTATTACAGGAGAATGTTCATGTTATCTCCATTTGAAAAGGAAAAGGAAAATGTGATTTGAGAAGGAATGGAAGCCTTGGTGTAATACAATTTAACTTATGATGCAAAATAGACACAATAACCATCATTTGAACAGAGGACTCCTGAAAATGTGGTCAGGCTCTGGATGTAGTGTGGTTGGTACAGTGCTTGTGCAATATTCATGAGGTCCTGAATATGACTCCCAGCACAGCATAAATCAGTGGCAGTGGTGGTACACACTTCTAATCCTAGTACCAATTGGGAAAATTACAGAAGTTCAATTCAGCTTCAGCAACATAGTAAGTTGGAGGCCAGACTGAGCTACATAAGACATTGCCAAAAGATAGATAGATGATAGATAGATAGATAGATAGATAGATAGATAGATAGATGTATAGGTGTTTACTTAACCGTGGATTCTGATCAGTTCCCAGGCTCCAGTGACATCTGAGGCTGGCCTCTCACTTTTAGGTTCCAGATTGGTTTACTGCTCTTTAGTCTGTCCTGACTGCTTCAAAACATGTTTTGTTTTATTCACAGGCATGGATCTGTCAAGCTCAATTTATTCATTCCAAGGTCAAGCCCAGCTCAAGAGACTAAAATCCCAGTCCAAAACAAATTCCATTATCCAGGCAGAATTCTGTGGTTCATGCATGTCTTTATAAGTCAAGAGTTTACTAAGGAACAGAACTGATAGATTATCTATCTATCTATCTATCTATCTATCTATCTATCTATCTATCTATCTATCTAATATAGATATATTTATCTAGCATATATGTACATATATACATACAGCATATTTATACATATATAGCATCCATTGGAAGGTGTATATATATATATGTACATATACACATATATGTACTTATACATCATATACATACACACACAAATATATACACATCCCAATGGAAAAGCAAAAATTGTAATAGTTGTTTAGTCTATGAGACTGGATGTATTAGCAGTTCCAGTATGGTGCTGAGTCATAGGGAATTCCCAGAAAGATACTGGTCTTCAGTCTAGGTTAGAGTACCAAAGAAATATGTCCTAATATGAGCAAAAGAATTCCTCAGCAACAGATAGATCAAACTGCCAGTGAGAATGAGGTCAAACAAAGCAAAATATAAGTTTTATTCTTCCATATTCTTTTACATGGGTTGCCACCTGAAGAAATTGCCAGATTTAGGTTGACTCTCCCCACCTTAAATGATATAATCAAGAAAATATCTCTTATGTGTACCCAGCTGGTTGGGTTTTAGTTGATTCCAGAAGTACTCAAGTTGACAACCAAGATTTATCCCACAGTGCCCACATGGGTTCCCATGATTCTCTGCTTTCCAGAAGATGCATAACTTACTATAATACCTAAATACAACCTTTTGGAGACCCAAATCCTCTTTGACAAACTAAATAAATATCTTTTAAATTGAATAGTACCACTACTAATATGGTCTGATATTAAAACAGAACTGAAAATTATCTAGAAAGAACTCCTATGCATAGTTATTCCACAGCCCATTTCTCCCATCATAGACCTCCATTGCCTCTATGTGGATATTTACCCCTGTATTCCTTCACTCACTATACTGTTCTTGCTTCTTGCTTTACCATTTCTGATTATTATTTACTAAAAGTCTTTCTGGTACCAATAACATGGCAAATGGATGGTTTGATTTTCTTAGGGACAATGGTTTAAAACTATTGGAAAATGAAAATACAGACAAAATGATAATGCATATTCTATAACTTTAGGACAAAGAAAACACTTTCAATAGTTTTTGATACAATATTTTTATTCATCTAACAATCATTAATTTGTTGTTGAGGGTCAAGTGCCAAGGAAGAGATAGAAAATACTGACAAAGAAGTTGATCCTATGGGAGCTCATAACATTGTTGGGAAGATAGGACAGGGGTCTTAGAAAGACTCAAATAGAGACTGATTACATCAAGAATTCTAAGTATAATCAGACAAAGGAATAGTCACTTCCAGAAATAAAGATACCAAAATTTCTTCAAGGGAAAAGAGAGAGAAGCTTGTGAAGAAATAGTTTTTTTATGAGTGTTAATGACAAAAGAGTTATCACAAATTTAAAGTAATTGTTTGGCCTTTCTAACCTTGGGTAGAGAAATCTGATCTTTCAAGGTCTTCTCGGGTTGTCTAAGCAATCTGAGATTTATCTTACTCATAATGGGAAGAACCAGAGGTGGCATGTGTGTGAAAATTGCCTGATTGAGATAGATTAAAGATGGGAAAACTGGGAGCAGAGTAGAGAAGGAATAAAGTTTGGATGATGGCAGAAATGACTGCTGTATAATCAGACAATGTCTATGTCAGGCAAACATATCAAAGGAGACCAACTACCTAGAGATACAAACCAAATACTGCCACAAAGGGAAAAAAAAGTGTCATATTTTAGGAAGGATGAATTATTTATCATGTATACTCAAGGGCTACATGCTTGGGATTTTATCTCTCATTAAAAACAGTGTTGTCCTTACCTAAGAATATAATGACTAATGCTCTTTGGAATGTCATTCTGAATCCTTTTTAGAATATCTGCAAATGATAAATTTAAAAATTTAACGTTATGTTAGAAAAGAAAAAAAAATGTTTCTCAAAACGGCAGCCAGAGAATGAACATCTAGGGGACTCAGCTTCAGAGGTCTCTCTTTTAATCCAAATAGTTTGTGTATAATCATGTTCTTTTGGCACCTTTTAATATTAATACTAAGTCACGAATGGTGGGTGGGAAAGGATGGGGATGGGAGTCACTCTGTCCATTTGAAAAAGAATTCATTGTTCTAAGAATGTCATTTTAAGTAAGTGTTAGCTTGGAGGAGCTTTTATTGTTTTAAACCACAGGCTTTATATTACCTTAAAAAAAAAAAAAACCCAACAACTCTCAGCCGCAAGTTGGATGCTTCTGGCAGCTATACAAATCTAGCACCACCCAGGGAGGGAGCGTGTTTGCCTCTCTGCTCACTTCTGCCAGAGTGGAGGAATGCTGGACACCCAGAGACAAGGGAGGCTGCCGCTGCACGCCACAGCCCAGTCCCACACCTCCGGCTTCCTTCTCTTGATACACACAGGTAAGAACTCCATAGTGCTGAACTGAAGAGAACCTGCATAGCAAGAAAGCACTAAAAAGCCAAGTGTTCTGCTCTAAAGGTGTATGAAAGGCCTCTTGGACAGCGTCAGGGGCCCACGTTAGCATGCTTAGATAATAAGGTTCTTATGCTAGTCAATAAAATTCCTGGAAAGGTCCTATTATGTTTGATTGCTCTCTATATCTTTGTATTTTAATTTTAACACACTTATTTACATGGCATGAAAAAGAAACTAAACAGTTAACTAAATGTTTATTTATTTGTGACAAATCCTAGTCGAGTTAGAAATCTACTATTCACTCATGTCCAAAGCTCCAAGATATTACAGCAGGCTTGGTTGTCGAGTAATGAAGTACTGTACCGTCCAAAGTTCAGTTGTTGGTGCTGGCATTTTAAAAAGATACGAGTCGATCAAAGGTAAGGCTGCAGTAGACAGAGCTCTCAACACCACAGACAGGAAAAATTTCCATAATATTGTGAGAGTTTAACTATTATCACAATTTGTGGTCTCCATGAATTTTTTTATAGCTCTAATTCTGCTTCCCCCTCAGATGTCAGAAACTGAGTTGGAAAAGATAAAAGTAAGACCAGCCGAGCATTTTGAAAATGACAAAAATAACATTCCTTGGTTAAAAGAAGGTAAGTCGTCGTCTTCTGGATTTTGCTTCTCCTGCAGTAAAAGTGGTGCTTTTGCTTACAGTCAGAAGATGGCTTGGGGAAGGGAACGGGGAGGGGGGGGGAGGGAGCACGCCCCTGGAGTTCAAATGAGTCCAGCATTCCAACTTTCTGTTTTTATCCACGTGTGGCCCAAGTTGGAGGGTAAGAATCTCTAGTGTTGAAATTCTTCTGTAGTCTTTGGGTTGGAGCAAACAGATTCCATGATTTTTGAAAGACTTAACATGATATATAGTCATTACAGCAGTGGTTCTCAACCATCTGGGGGGTCACATATCAGGTTGGATTCACAACAGTAGCAAAATCACAGTAATGAAGGAGCAACAAAAGTAATTATTTGGTTGGGGAAATCAAACCATGAGGAGCTGTATTAAAAGGTTGCAGCATTAGGGAGGCTGATGCTCACTGCTCTGGAGGGGCTGGAGGGGCTGGAGATGTATTTTTCTTAGCTCCAAGAAGACAATGTAATTTGAGGATTCAATAATCATCGCAAAAAGGAGGGGGGGTGCTGTCTGCAAGAATACCTACAAATAGAATCACCATTCAGTGCAGTTAGAGAAGCTACCGTCCCCAGGGGAGGATGCTGCGACCACAGGCCTAGCATGCGTAAGGGCACTGCTTGAAATACACAAATCAATATGTTCTCCTTTGATGAGTACGAATTAGTGTTACTTCTGAAAATACGTCTAAGCTCATGATTATTTACTAGAAGCCGTGTTTTTGTAGCTTTTTATTTTTATGGACGTCGTTATGCCTCTTAAAGGAAACCAATTTGATATTTTATCTAAATAGGCATATGCGTCTTTTTCATGATGCTATTAAGCCATTCTGTTATGAAGGAACAGTTTTTGTTTTATAAGGTCAAGGGAGAGTCTAAGGAATGTCTTGAGAAGGTGATACAAATTCCTGACAATACCGATGGCATTAAGCCCACTGACGTGTTTATTGGCATTTATTGGTGTTTATGCCGAATCATCCTGACCAACCTATGAAGCAGTTATTATCAATAATTCACCAATGGGAAACTGAGCCTTAAAGAGACCAAGGAACTTGCCTTAACTTGCAAGATCAGGAGGTGAGACCTGGGACTGGATCCAAGATTATGGAACTTGACAGTACATGGGCTTAACCATCACCTGGCTAGGCTAAAGAGAAAAGATGGTTTAGTCCCCTGTCAGCACAACATCTATGCTCAAAAGAACGCTTTCCTACAGTGTTTAAATCAGTGGCAACAAGCAACGTTACCACACTGCCCTCGAATCCTTAATCCCATCCTACCTCCATCCTCATGTTGAAAGCATTCATCTAAAAAATAATAATAATAATTCCTTTTGTCCAATTGGGTAATAATCGATTACAAGTTATGGCTCCTCTCCTTAAGAGACTTTATTTCAGGGGGTTAGGAAGAAGTGCTTCCATGCAAGCATGAGAGTCTTGACTTTGGATCTCTGATACCTATATAAGGAGTCAGACATGGCAGCAAATGTCTCAGAACTCAGGAGGCAGAAAGAGGAGGATCCCTGAGGACTATTTGACACAGCCAGATGAGCTGACCTAGGGAGTCAGCTCCAGGTTCTATGAGAGACCCTGTCTCAAAAATTAAGGTACAAAGCAATTAAAGAAGACACCCAGCATTAACTTGTGGCTTTCCCCATTTCTCTCTTTCTCTTTCTCCTCTCTCCATCTCCCTTTCTCTCCATCTCCCCCTCTTCTCCCTCTTTTCTCTCCTCACTCCTCCCTTTTCTCTGTCTCTTGCTCTTTCCTTCTCTTCCCCCTTCTCCTCCTACTCTTCATCTTTTCCTTCTCCCTTTCCTACCTCTCTCTTTCTCTGACACTCATCCATCTCTCTTTTTCCTCTCCCCATCTCTATAACATATACATTTACTTCATCTCTGTTTCTCTGACACAAGTACACACACACACACACACACACACACACACACACAAAATTGTATCTCTGAAAAACATATAAAATATATTTGAAATCATTTCCCCAAACAATTTTAGAACTACAAAATTACCTGATTTATTTTTATATGGAAAAATTTTTTAAAAAGGTAAAGGGGAAAATATGAACTTGGGTCAAAGTCTACAGGTTTTTCTTGTGAAACTCAAGTCTATTAGCAGAATCTTTGCTACTGCATACCATGAAGTTTATATTATTTATTTAGAATTTAATTGTACCATGCTGTAGACTTATATAAAAAAAAAAAAAACGATGAAACTGATAGACCAATCATTTCCAAAGAATTTTCTTTTTAAAAAAATTATGCCCATTAAGTAGAACTTAGGCATTCAATTCTTGTAATCTATAAAATCTAATTTCCCAGGTGACCTGTTTTTATCCCATTTGGACACTTCATTTAAGCTATACTCAAATTATGTTTACAATATTTCATAAAAGGAAATGGAGCCAGATGCCAGATGACAACATCTTAATTGGGAATTATCAGGATGAGTTAGTTTCGAACATAAATGTCTTTCATATTTTGCTGCTAAAAAAAAAAAGTGTATGAGTTGGGGAAAAAGGCAGGGAGACTAATAGGATCCTCAGAAAGAAGACAGGCACCCTTGGCTTTAAATCTCACTTCAGCTGCTTCCCAGCTGTGGCCATATCTTTCTGATTTACCATCACTGGCCTTAGTTTCCTTCTTGGGGTTAGACTGTGCGCATTGCATGAAGAATGAGGCTCTGTGATTTGTGTTTCTTGTTCTCTTGAAAACATGACTGAAAATAGTATTTTTTTTGAGAGCTTAGTTTACCCTTGGAAATGTCTATATTCGTAAGTACTACACACCTTTTATCAGATTATTTGTGATATTGTATTTGTTCTCTAACACAACCTACTGTGCAATAGAGTGGTCCCCATTTACAACCTGAGGAACTGAGGTTGAGAGAGATCTGGGTCGTGCTCAAGCTTGTAAGACTGATGAATTACAATCAATCTCAGACGCTTATCTCCTACTTCAAAAATCTCTCTATTGTTGTTGTTGTTATTATTATTATTATTATTATTATTATTATTATTATTATTATTAAGGTACTTTGTCATAATATCTCCTTTTCAATCAAAACCTACTTCTTCTCTACCACTTTGCTTTAAAAAAAATTGAAAACCATGCTTCAAGTTGCTCAGCAAATATTTTTTTCTTGGAATGAACAACATAAAAACAGTGCTTCTCTCTGTTTCCCAACTCAGGACCCCTAGGTAAAAAAACCCCACTATGGTGAGCAGGGCTGAAGCAAGTGTTCACTGGGGTAGTCAACACAGGACGCACAGAGAGTGCTTAACTGCAGTAAGCATGTACCCAGGCCTACACACCATCACCACCCTGCTCCAGACTGGCACTGTTCTCAGACCTGTCTGCACTCAGTGCAGTGTAAGGCAGCATCTACTTACTGCACTATCCTGGAAGGGAAGGTATGAGGATGGTAGAGGCCAGCAAAGGAAAAACACTGCATCCAAGGAGCTGATGGCTTGATCATCTTGATTTTGATGAAAAGCTCTGGCTTGACCCTCTCCTGTGTGGGTTATGGCCTGACAGTTTCCATGGTGATCTCAAAGCGCAGAGGAAAGCCACACTCAGGGCTATCATCAATAAACAGGGTTAGAGTAACACCACTAGAAATATACTAATTTTAACACGAACTGAACTTTATTTCCTCCTCTCTCAAACTATGTAGAAATCTACCAGTGCTGGGGCCACCTACAAATGCTAGACTTCACAATGTTTAGGTTAAGATGGCTGTGCATCTATGAATCAATATCTATGAACTTATCATCTATCTATCTGTCTATCTATCTATCTATCTATCTATCTATCTATCTACCTATCTGTCTATCTATTAATGATCTATCTATATATCCAACTTCTATTATTTATCTGTATCTATCTATATATCTGTTGAGCTAACTATATATCCATCAACTCACACACATATCTATCTAGCATCTATTTATCTATCTACCTATCTATTAATCCTCTTTCTATTTATCCACTTTCTATTATTTATCTATATCTGTCTATGTACCTGTTGAGCTAACATACATTCATCAAATAACACATATACTTATCTATCTGTCATCTATCTATCTCTGTATCTACCTATCTATCTTTTACCACTTATACTTTCTGTGATGTCTCTAAAGCTGTCTATATACCTGCACACCTATGCATGGAGCTAATTTTATATTGGTATACTATCTGTCTATTAATTCATCAGTCCAACTCTCTATCTGCCCATATACCTATGTATCATCATCTCTCTGATCTCTTGATCCTAAAAGTAATTAAGGGTACAGGTAGATCCATAGAAATCATCCCAAAGAATAGAAGTACTTACTTTGAAATAGGACTTCTAGGTACTACCCTCTGGGAATCCTTGTTCTGAGATAATGAGAGAACAGGAAAATGTTGCGAAATAAGCAGCAGAAAAGATCAGATGCTTCCCAAAAGAGTAGATAGACTCAGGGTGGCTGATGGGACTAGTCACCATGTGAGAAAAACAAAGCCCTGCTGGGAGCCACACTACCAGGGAGGACAGAGGGAATACTTTGGTGCAGGATAGCTTGTTATTCATTTGTGCATTAGCCAAAATGAAGAGGGAACTTATTTGAGTTCTAACTTGATTTCATATAGATAGGCATTGACTCTATATTGCCCTACACATCTGAGGATAAGAATCAGTCTATTGAAACATTGGGCTTAAAATGGGGTAGGAGAAGGGGAAAGGGTGAAGGATGAATCCTTTCAGCAGCTCAAAGTAGGGAAAGCAAGATCTGGATAAAACTCATAACAAGGGCAGGGAGAAAATAGGCCTCAATGTGAGAAACTATATGGAGTAGAAATTGATATAACATAGAAATTGGGGTGGAAATTACAGGTGGAATAGGATGGTGTGCAATACCCCATTAAGTCAGGAAGCATTCTGGGTAAGCATTTCAGTGCTTCTCCTTTACACCATTTGATACAGACGAGAAACATCCAGATAAAGGGATGGGAGCCTGAAATTGTGGCCATTACAGTTTAAAATCACAGTACCACCAGTGTTTGAATTGCACGCAATTTCTTAGAGTGTTTCCCGATTCTTGGGAGACACTGGAAATCTGGATTTTGATGGGAAATCTCCTGATTGCTAAGGGTTAAGTAATTATAGCCACAGCAACAATAATAACAACAGTCAAATACCATGTAGGACAAATGAAACAAGGTTGTGTGGGTCTATTTCAATGGGCAGGTTGCCCATTTGTGAGTTCTGTTTTCAGAGTTTATATCTCTAAATGTCTTCTAATATAGTTTTCTAGTAACTTTTTTGGTAAATATTATTCCATGAGCAGAGGTATCCACTTATCTCTCCATTGCTACTCACAAAGATGTGCATATTAATTCATGAGCGAAGTCTTGATAGAAGTCAGGATGTGGAATGAAGACTACAGAAGAAATGCAACACAGTCCTTAAAGAGAACCAGAAATTGTGTTAGTGGAGCTGGCTCTTTCTGGCTGTCACAAGCAGATGGAAGAGAACAACAACATCATCATCATCATCATCATCAACAACAACAACAACAACAACAACAACAACAACCTTAGCTCAATGTTCCCTCAGCACACAACAGCAGTGATTTGGACTTCTGAACACACGTTATCTTTCAGTGAAAACTAGAGACTAATAATGTAAACTACTCTAAGACAGCAAAGAGGCCACCCAATCCACATCTCCCAAGTTCTGTTTAAGCAACGGTCTAAATTCTGTTTATTTGCAATGACATTGGGAAAGTAACAGACTTACGTTTATCAGCATTCACAATGAAAGCATCGCTTTCATTGAATGTAAGTTGTTCATTTGTTCAAAAATCAATTTTAGGTCATGAATATTAAAATGATTCCAAAATATTAATTGTATTCAATTTAGTAACCATTTGGTGGGGCTCCTCTTGAGTGTATACACAACATAGAAGGTGAGGGAACACTGCAAAAAAAAAAAATGAAGTTTTTGCTTGTAAAAAGAACTCCTGTGTCTAGCTGCCTTATTCAAGAGCCCAAAGAGTAATCCAGGAAAATTCTGCCACTCAGATGATTCCCATTTCAAAAATACTGATTTCTTTTTTAATATCTAGCATAAAAATTAAGCCACAGTATTATGTGTTTTAAACTGTTGGTTCATTTGAATAGCCTATCTTGAGAAACATTTTACTTGGGATGCATTTTATTCTTTAAACATGAGACAGAATCATTAGCTATTATTTATTCTGTAACAATCTAAATATGGCTAAAGAAATGATAACAGCAATATTGTTTTCAAGTGTAGCTGGCAGTAGAAAGTTACACATGAAAACATGTCCTAGGAGGTCACATAAATACATGTAACAGGATTGTCTTAGTCATTTATTTTATTTTAGGATAACAGAATACTGAAGAACAGCAAAAAAAATTAGTCTCTGAGAATTCTGGTTTCTGAGATTGAGAAGGTCATGGCTACAGTCCTCCTAGTTGCTCCCAACAAGGTTTTAGAGGTAATAGATGCAAAGTTTGGAAGATGATATGAAGAAAATTTCATACAGGTGTACTCAGAACCTCATCTAGCAAAATATGGTAATAGGAAAAGGATATAACAGTGGAAGTGGGGAAGAAAGAAGGGGATGAAGGGGATGAAGATGTGAAGAATCTGGTGTCTCTGCCTCTGTGCAAGGCACTGGAAAGAAGGGAGTAAAATGCTGGCTCCTGGTGTGTAATAACATCATAGTAATGCTAAAAGATTGTGTGTGTGTGTGTGTCTGTGTGTGTGTGTGTGTGTGTGTGTGTGTGTGTGTGTGTGTGAGAGAGAGAGAGAGAGAG
Source organism: Montemys delectorum (assembly GCA_019843815.1). Classification (NCBI taxonomy): domain Eukaryota; kingdom Metazoa; phylum Chordata; class Mammalia; order Rodentia; family Muridae; genus Montemys; species Montemys delectorum. Next base: position 73,885 of record JADRCD010214041.1, read on the forward strand.
AGAGAGAGAGAGAGAGAGAGAGAGAGAGAGAGAAGAATATGAGAGGAAATGACTACAGGAAGGAGAGTAGATGATTTGAGTGGAGCAACTCAGGTGTAAATTACTTCAGAAGTATCCTGAGTGAATTATCTATGGGACATTGATGTTAAGGAGATGTTAAGTCAGATAAGGAAAAGTCCCCCTTCAGATTTCCCTCAGACACAAAGACATGGAAGCCTGTTCTTATAGAAGCAATGGAAATGATACAAAACTTTTAGGAGAAAAAATATCACAGGCTTGATGGTATCAGAGCAGGAAAAATATGTCAGAGGAAATGGATGATTAACATATCTGCAGACCAGAGGAAACGTGCTCTTCAGGTGTGGGTGGGGACCTCACAACATGGACCCTCCCCTAGTCCCTGGATCATACTCACCTTGGGAATGCCTACTAATAATAAGATTCCTAGTACAATAGAATACATCCCTTTGTGTTTTATGTTTTTTTCAAGAACATAAACAGCTACCAATGGTTGGCAGGTTGCTTTTCAAGATCCAAGCAAATTTAAAAGAGAATCTCATCATTTATTGAGAGGAATACTAAAGATGCAGATTATAGTTATCTTAATGAGAATTGAATTGATTGAAGGCTGGAGAGTGGCTCCCAGCCCAGAAGGAAAGCTGAGGTCCATGAACAACAAGAACTGATCTCACTCTGGTGAGCTTGTGTGAGACAACATAGCCGAGATGCCACTCCTTGAATCAATGAGCTCTTAATGAAGTTCTGTCTTTGCAGTTTCGTCCTTGAGACTCCAAGTCCCTAAAAATGAAGATCAACATCTTCAGCCAAAAGTTTCCCTTCTATTGAGTAAAGACTTAACAGACAGGATCTGGTAGATGCATTTCTAGAGAGAAATGAGTTGGAGCATCAAAAGAAAGGATAAGAGGATCTGTGCTGCCTCCTATCCTAAGTACCCTAAAAGCTTCTCTAGTGGTATGTGGATTCCCAGCATCTCTCTTCTTGAGGAGGAAGGTTTTCTTAAGAATCTGATATGGTGGCAATAAAACTCTAAACATTTCAGAAAAGGTGACTTACTTTAAATGAATTAGCCCTTCAACTAAAGTTCAAATATCAGATTATTTTATGTGTAGAAAGTTCAGGAAAAGATGAGGTCTTCTGTGTTCTCAGAGATCAACAAATTAAATGCCAGAGGCACATCTACAGCTGGCAGTTGAAATTTTGTTCTCATTAAGCCTATAAAGGAGTAAGTTCATTTCATGGAAAATGATGACGTTGATCCCAACGGATGGCTGAGAAGATGCCATGTCAGCCTCGAGACTCTGACCGGATGAATTAATCAGTGTGAAGACCCATAAGTTCTTCAGCCGCAGATTTAAAGACTCTCTTTCAATGAGGATGGGACAGTACATCAAATCCAGAATGATCTTAGTTCATCGTTATTAATTGCAGTTTTATGAACTAGGAGTGAAACAATCCATACAGACCGGGAGCCAGTCCATTTTATCTCAACAAGAAGGAGAAAAAATGATAGAGAAGCAGACCCTGGCTATTTCTACCTTCTAAGAGAGACTGCCCAAGCACCACTCATTTTTGAGTGTGTCACAACAGTTGCTGATGGGATATATCTAATCAGCATTGGTAGAAAGAGTGCTCTTACTGTCAGAGGAGGAAAAAGTCTCTTACATTCCATGCCTCAGGGAAAAGGACATTCCATCTCTGGGAAATTCTACAAAGATACTTTACATTTATATGATTATGGCCCATTTCTTTCAGCTTCTGAGCCACATTTAGAGGGAATACTTGCTAATAAAATGCACCTGCGTGAGGTGATCACCAGACCATTAGTTTAAAAAAAAAAAGAGGGAGGAGGAATATGAATAGAGAGAATGAAGACATCATTCTGTAGGTGGCGTCGATGATTTCAGACATTATTTGAGCCCAACAGGAAGTAAATGTAGAGCAGAGACAAAAAGCAAGGGCAATGACAGTAGTTGTCCCTGTGTGTAACCTCTAGGAAGCGGAAGGGACAGCTCATAGAAGTGCAGTATCATGTCAGACAGCAAGCAGACTTCCTCCTCCACCACCTCCCCGTGCTAGCACAGCTTTAAAAGGAGAAGCAGCATTGTAGAAGTGAGAGTGACATTTCATAAATTCTAGTCTCCAATTACAGGCAACATGGCCTGCACTGTAGGACTGTAGATCCTTGTTACTTAGCAATTATTTTCTTCCTCCTCTTCCTCTTCCCCCTCCTCTTCCTCCCCCTCCTCCTCCTCCTCCTCCTCCTCCTCCTCCTCCTCCTCCTCCTCCTCCTTCTCCTCCTCCTCCTTCTTCTTTTGCTGCTGCTGCTTCTGAAAGCATTTCTGCCTCATATTGACCATGAACTCATGATCTTCCTACCTCAAGTGCTGAGATCCCACGTACCACCATACTTGGCTCCATACTTTGCAATGTAGTAGGATATACTATGTAGGAGACATACTATTTTAGTTAGTAATGAAAGGAAACCACATTTCTTCCAGAAGTACAAAAAGATACATGAAAACATCTCCTCATGTTTAAATTTCATAAAAGTGATACGGTCTACAGAGATGAGGAAGCCAGTTCAGTCATAAAAGAGTCAGCCTATAAGTATGAAAGCTTGAATGAGATCCCCAGAATTCATGTGAAGAACCAGTTAGAGCAATGCAATTTGGTCGATACTCCTAGTACTGCAAGATGGGAGGCAGAGGCAGGAGGATTCCTGGAAACTCAGGGCCAGTGAACCGTGAAGACAGGAACCCAGTGAGGGATCCTGTCTCAAAGGAATGGTGGAAGGTGCCTGAAGACTGATGCTTCTGACATCCATATACACACATGCAAAGGCTTCCTCATGTGCAGAGCTGTACACAAAATAACTAACATAATAAATGGTAATAAATAAGATCTATGCATATAAATCCCTCTAGACAATGATCACTGTAGCACGTTCTGTATTCATACCACATACTAATAAAAATAAAAGACACCTCCTTCCCACATAGCTTAAAGCTATTTTTTTACTTCAATGTGTACATCTCTACACAGATAGGATAACTTATCCCTACTGTAGAAGCAGAAGTTAGTTGATAAAATATATGAAATTACATAAATCAAATCAGCAAATGTTTTCATCACAGAATTACACCAGGAAGACACAACAGTTCGGATACTCAAGGAACTTAGAATTCAGCTAGGGAAGGAAATACTGGCATCATGTCACAGTTTCCAGGCATCAGGAAAGCACAGGTTCATTAGCTGTACTTGAAATACAGTGGCATTACAAACCTAATTTGGAAGAATCTTTTTCAGAGTGAAATCTCACTCACTAAGTCATAGGAGTACGCCCAACTCCTTAGACAGACACAGATGTCTCTCTGAACACTGACAAGGCAATGTGTCCCCCCTTGCTTTACTAATGGACTTAGCCAATCTGGATGAAAATAGCTACAATAAGAAGAGGCTTCAAAACAACAAAAATAATTTTAAAATTAATGAGATTTCTTAAGTCTCATAAAAGAAAATTTAATGTTCTTTATCATCTAGCCATTATAAAAATAATAAGTATTAGTTTCATTTAAAGTGATAAAATTTTGTAAAAGATAAGCACATGGGTAATAATAAAGAGTTCACATTCCTTAATAAATGCATATTATTTAGTGATGGAGGCGGTAATGCTGAGATTGTTTTTTCTTTTCTTTTTCCTTAAATAACACAATTTGAAGATGCAGTGTGTTTATAGGACAGAATACATTAGAGCTATCAAAAGCAGTATGGTCTTAACATTCTGAGATCAAAAGGCCAGTCCTTGTAAATTAAAGGGCAACCATGCAGCCTCTGGGTCCTAAGCCAAGGCAACAAATGCAACTTCTATGATTTAGCTGATTCCATGACACAAAGTTTCACTTCAGGAATTCAGTGTGGTCCTTATCACTCTCACACAAGGCTGTAAGAAATCACTAATTCTTGTGACTTTTGAGGCTGAATAATACTAATTGGGAATCAAGTTTAACCTTCAAAAGCACATAACAGGAAAAGTTTCATGATGGAGGACTGAAGGGCATATGGCCACACTGATTGAATAAAATAATTTTATACACACTGAATAAAATCTGAATACATACCCTAGAGGTATGTTTATTTAATTTGTTCTCTTTGTAAGAAAACAGAGTTATTTTATGGAATGAGTAAGTACAGATATCATACATGGTGGCTATAACTGATGCTAGTGTGGTTTTCAGGAAGAGGTGGTATGTAAGAAAGTTTACTCCTGACTTAATGGATTTAAGTGCAAGAGAGCTGATAAGAGACTGATGATTACTCAAAGGCATAGGTATATTTTGTTTATTTATCTCTTTGTTAGAGCTATCTGACTATGCTGGGCTCAAAAATGCTTCAGTGCTCAAAAATGGTGTATATAAAGTAAATAATAAGCTAATACAGTTAAAGAAATTATACGTATAGGAAACACTATAGGTAAAAGTGAGAAATATGAGGCATTAAGCTGGAAAGGATGTCAGTGTCACAAGCTTGTAATATTCTAAATGGGAGAATGTGATGACAGAAAGAGCAGTGTGACCAAAGTCTGAGGTGTGCCTTCTTTATAGAATACAGTAGTCCTGTGTGACTTGATACATGTAACCCAAGAGTTGAAACAGACTTGGGCTATGTCATGACATATGCTCAGTACCAGGCAGGCTATAGCCACAAACTGAATGTTACATAAGGCATCATCTATGCCTAGGCTTAGAGTCAGGAAGGCATGGAGGTCCTACAGAGAGGAAAATCTGTTCTGTGCTTTAGAAACGTGTAACTTGCCAGTCTTTATGAGCATGGGTTGGAAGAGGTTGGATGCATGACTGTTTAGAAGTACACAGCATCCATGGATGAGGGGGAATCATTTCCCAGGTGGGATAGTGGCTGTAGGAACAGCAGTGACCAATAATGACTCAGAAAAAAATCCCTACTCTGAGACTTTGTTCAGGAACTGGAGAAGAAAAACTAAAGGTGAAACCAAAGAGTACACATGGTGGGACTCATGGCTCCAGCTGCATATATAACAGAGGATGGCCTAGTCGGTTATCAATGGGAGGAGAGGCCCTTGGTCGTCCTGTGAAGGCTCTATGCCTCAGTGTAGGGGAATGCCAGGGCCAGGAAGTGGGAGAGGATGGGATGGTGAGCAGGGAGGGAGGGAATAGGGTTTTTTGGTTTGTTTGTTTGTTTGTTTGTTTGTTTGTTTGTTTTTTTGGAGGGGAATCTGGGAAAGGAGATAATAATTTGAAATGTAAATAAAGAAGATGTTTAAAAAAAGAACTAAAGGTGAGATGCATTTTCAAGATTCTATTCTGGATTTAGTTAGAATTTCTAACATGTACTATCTCTATGTATACATTAAATATACATATAAATCATGTATACTTAATTCAGAAAATTATAAGATGCAAATGGCAAAAATCATTGCAAGTTGGAATACAATTAGTACATATCTTATACCTTCTCCATAAAGGAAAAGCAATACAATGCATCTTGAATATGTTTTAAATTATGTAAGGTGTACATACACATAAGTATGTCATTTTAAAAGTCTGACTAAGCAATGCATTAATAATATAATTTCCTGACTCATAAATCTCATAAATTAGCATGAATAACTTCCCCTATCAATAAATATAGAATTACATCATTATTTTAGCAGTTAAGTGCACAGTATTGCATTAAATAATAAAATTACATAAACCCAGTTGCTCATTGTATGGATTTTCACATTATTTTACTTTTTGCTCTTAATCTCAAAGTAATATGTTACTATACACTTTGAATCTTGTGTACACATGTGTGTCTGTGGGTTCATGGACCAGAGGGTCTGACATTTTTACATAAGTGCTAAAGATTTGAACTCATGTCCTCATACTTGCATGTCAAGCATTTTACCCATGGAGTTGTCGCTCGGCCTCACAAGAGCATGTGTCTACATAACCATAGTCAGGTTCAAGAAAATTTAAGTTTTTTTCTGACATAAAGTGCAACATATTTCTCTAAGATATTGAAAGTAATAGAAACTCTCATGGCTCAAAAGATAAGAACTGGGAAATATTTCCACGGCACAGTTTATGGCACTGGAAGTGAGACTGTAGAAAAGCTGAGTCTGTGGAATTGCACATATTTTGTATTTGAGATCTGGAGATACTATTGATTAGATACTGATCTTGGCCACATTATCAAATAGTAATGAGGCTCGCCTTCCCATGATAGAAATCAAATTTGAAAAGACTACTTGAGTAGACACAATCAAGTATCTTCCCCGATAGCCATGCTTACATTCATTTTCAGGAATGTCAGTTGCCCAGTAAGCCACCCAAACTAGCCCTTCCAGAGACACTGGCCCTCTGGAATGGTATGACTTCAGACCAGTGTGGTCAGATGATAGTGCCAATGGAGCTGCCAATGATGACTTTGGGGAATATTTTGGGAGAATGAGATATAAAACACTGGCTACTGTGCGTTTTTAGTAAAAACAATAGTTTCATTTCTGGTGGTAGGAAGGTGTTGGTTTTATTTAAACTAGCCCTTCCAGAGACACTGGCCCTCTGGAATGGTATGACTTC
>JADRCD010214043.1:0-18903 GCA_019843815.1 Montemys delectorum
CTGTCTAGCCACCGAAAGCAGCGTATGGAGCCTCTGTACAGTCTCAATGTGTCTGTGTCTGATGGACTGTTTACCAGCACTGCCCAGGTTCACATCACGGTCCTTGGGGCTAATTTGTATAGCCCTACCTTTTCCCAAAGCACATACGTAGCTGAGGTAAGAGAGAACGCAGCATCTGGGACAAAGGTCATTCATGTCCGAGCCACAGATGGGGATCCAGGAACATATGGACAGGTCAGCTATTCCATCATCAATGACTTTGCCAAGGATCGGTTTCTCATAGACAGCAATGGACAGATTATCACAACAGAAAGACTAGACCGTGAAAACCCTCTAGAAGGAGATATTAGTATTTATCTGAGGGCCTTGGATGGTGGTGGGAGAACTGCATTCTGCACTGTGAGGGTGATTGTGGTGGATGAGAATGACAACGCCCCTCAGTTCACGACAGTGGAATATAGGGCCAGTGTCAGGGCTGATGTAGGAAGGGGTCACTTGGTCACTCAAGTTCAAGCTTTGGATCCAGATGATGGAGCAAATTCTAGGATTACATATTCCCTCTATAGCGAGGCCTCAGTGTCAGTGGCTGACCTCTTGGAAATTGATCCTGATAATGGCTGGATGGTGACCAAAGGCAATTTTAACCAACTAAGAAACACTGTGCTGTCCTTCTTTGTGAAGGCAGTAGATGGTGGCATCCCAGTCAGACACTCCCTCATTCCCGTCTACATCCACGTCCTGCCCCCTGAAACGTTTCTGCCTTCATTTACCCAGTCACAGTACTCCTTTACCATTGCAGAAGATACATCCATTGGAAGCACAGTAGACACCTTGAGGATTCTGCCCAATCAAAGTGTCCGGTTTAGCACAGTTAATGGAGAACGGCCAGAGAATAACAAAGAGGGTGTCTTCATCATAGAACAAGAGACAGGTGCTATCAAGCTTGACAAACGCCTTGACCATGAAGTCAGCCCAGCTTTCCACTTTAAAGTAGCAGCTACTATACCCTTGGACAAGGTGGACATTGTATTCACTGTGGATATAGATGTCAAGGTATTGGATCTGAATGACAACAAGCCAGTCTTTGAAACCTCAAGCTATGAGACAATCATAATGGAGGGGATGCCTGTTGGCACCAAGCTTGCCCAGGTGAGAGCCATAGACATGGATTGGGGAGCCAATGGGCAGGTCACTTACTCTCTACACTCGGATTCTCATCTTAAAAAGGTAATAGAAGCATTCAATATTGACAGCAACACAGGATGGATCAGTACACTGAAGGACCTGGACCATGAGACAGACCCTGTTTTCTCCTTCTTTGTGGTGGCTTCCGACCTCGGAGAGGCTTTCTCTCTTTCTTCCATGGCTCTGGTCTCAGTCAAGGTGACTGATATAAATGACAATGCACCAGTCTTTGCTCATGAAGTGTACCGAGGAAATGTGAAGGAGAGCGACCCACCAGGGGAGGTGGTAGCGGTTCTCAGCACCTTGGACAAAGACACCTCCAACATAAATCGCCAAGTGAGCTACCACATTACAGGTAAGTCCCATCACCCAGGTTTCCCAAGTGCTCTACTTTCTGAAGACAGGTGATGATGACAATGACAGGAGGCTGAGATGAGGATGAGGGTGGTGGGACTCTGGTTCCAAGTAAGAAGTCTGATTGCATGGGGAGTTAGTTGTTGGCTCTTCACTTGGCTGTAGTCTACAACACCTCCTGCAGTTTTGAAAAACATACACTATTTTAATTGAAGAAGTTAAAGTAACAGCTCTTTTTAGTGGAAAGAGATGTTTTCAACTATAATTCCCTCGTGAGCTTTTACTAATGCTGAAGAACAATAGTATGTCCCTCATTAAGCTTTATGTGCAGCTTTCTTCTAGTTAAAAGAATGCACTGTCACACACATGCAAATGAGAAATCTCAGTTTGACCTTTTGCTGAGAATTCTAAATTTATAACTGAGGATCGAAGGATATGTCTTCTGACAGCCCTGTTTTCTTGCACCCTCTGTCTGTCTCTTCCAACAGTAAGTAGCTGATCACCAGAAAAAACTGAGATAGACAAATAAGGTCACTAAGCGTGCACAAAAATGTCACCAGGGCTCTGTGAGACTGTGAGATTCACATAGGAGTGAAAAGTCTTCCCCGCTTAGGAACAGCTTTCTGGGATGACCCACTTTCAGCGATGAAGAAGGAAGGGTTGACAGTCTAGAAAAGTCCCTCCTAGAAACCACTTGGGGCCTGGGAGATAACACCTTGATTCTGAGACTTTCAGAGCCAGAGCATAAGCCTCGTGCCAAAAGATTTTAAATAATTCATCAATACTTGTAGCCAGGTGGCTTTCCCCTTAGAAAAACCACATTATTCAGAGTGAAAAATGAATTAATTAGGATGCCCTTAGGACAAAGATTCTGCTTAAGTATGTTAGTGGAAAGTTAATTAATCACTGCAGAATAAGATTTGTATTGGAGCAAACACCAAAAGCTTAAGATCGCCACACTTCCCCAAGATTCTTCTTTGTGTCTTTCAAGGTGCTACTCCCTTGATGACATTTCTCACTTTTATATATCTTGTGCTTTCCCTGAATGCTGTCATCTTATTCCACAAAAAATGTGTATTTCTGCATCTGAGTAAGGAGAGAGAAAAATAAAAGAATAAAGAAAGGATTTGACTTATTTGCATTTAGTTTTTGGGGAAGACACTCTGAGAACCCTTTTGTACTTGAAAGAATTATTAAGCACTCAGCCTTAATTATTTTTATATAGTCTCTAAAGTATCAGTAGATGATATAAAGGACCATCCCATCAACTTCACTAAAGTAATGAGTGCAGTGCAGCTTAAACTCCTCTTACTATTAGCAGAGTCAACCACCAACTGATTTTAATTAGATTTAAGCTTTGCTCTTGATGTAGCACAAGTTGGCTGTGCTGCCTCAGACTAACAAAGGAGCATTAATCATTTTATGTAACAAAGGAATGGTGTGGGCTTGCCTGCATTGAAGGCATTTAATAGAGAGGTTAAATTTGTGTGTGCTGAAATAATATTCAACTAAAGCACAATTGAATTCTAGCAAGAGGTGGCAGAAGTGATATTACAGGGAGGACACAGATCCTCCCAAGGCAAGTTTTCTCAGTCACTTCCGTCACCACCTGGGGCCAGGTAAGTGTCTCGTATGATAGGTAGGCTGATCTTTATATATTGTAGGTTATTTCACAGCCATTCCTGGCCCCTCAACCACTCGATTCTAGTAGCATATAGACCCACAACAGTCATGTGACAACTGAAACTGTCTATGTACACTAGAACAACTCTGAGGGGGAGCATCACTGCCCTGGAGGACCAATATGTCATCTGTACATGACCGGGGTGGGCTTCTCCTGTGGTTTCTTCCATAGTAAAAGGTTATAAAGGAGAACCAGTGTAATACTCAGAATTCTAGGACCATATGCTTGCTTTTTTTAAAGATTGTTTACAAAGTGAGCTAGCTCCATTCTTACAGTGAAATAACACTTTGCAACATATATTTTCCTTATATTTTTGTTTATTGGGTTTGAAAATAATTTTGGGTGCATCCATTTGATTTGTTCTGCATTCACTATGTGTCCGAGTCTGGCTTTGAACTTATAACCTTCCTGTCCCAGCCTCACAGTACTGGCATAAGAAGTGTACCACCATACCGAGCATCACATTAACATGGTAAACAGTTTATTTGAGGAAAGGGAAATCCATGAATTGTGCAGCTGCAGATTGTTCAGAGCCTTACTCTGAGGGTAACAGCAGGAGGAACAGAGGCTTTCAGGATGCTCGCTGAAGAATATTTCATTGGCTAGTGTGGAGTAATAAGCTTCAGGTTCCCCAGCAGAGGTTAGTAGTTGGATATTTTTTTGGTAGTTTTCCTTTAAGCACAACTTACATAAGGTGGGGATTTGGACTCCACCTAGAGGAACCCAAGGCAATGGGCTCTCTATGCCATGGCCTCTTACAAGGTTGTGTCACCTATTGTCAACCTTCCCCTTTAGAACTTGAGGTTTATTTAGTAGCGAAGCAGGAAGATTTTGTGGTCCTGGCTGCCTCTGAGACTCTGCTGTCTAGAAAAGTGGCCTCGAGTGGAGGATGAGTAATCTCAAATGCCAGATAAAGGGCCACCTCACTCTTGCATCTGACTACTGCCTATTGTCTTTGGCCAACTCTTTCTGGGTATCAGAACTGACATGATTTCCCTCTTAGGGATGAAATGTCAAGTTTCCGTCCCTCTTCCTACCTTGTGTCAAGCTACTTTAGTGTTCACCAAATTCGTGTAATAAAAACAAATCTGTTCGGGCCAATCCTGTCTATTTTGCCTTCTTTCCACCCACTTTCACCAGCCACTCTGTTCAGTTTGACTTAATTACCTCAACTGTGTTTCTTTGGACTGCTTCTTAAATGGCCGCTGTTAAGAGTATTTAATTCCATTGGTTTGCCCTCTATGGTGCAAAATTTTCTCCCCCAAACTCGTCCTCATGAGCAAGTCCCCAGCAGTGTGATAAAGCAGTCATTAAAAGATTCCTTAACAGAACTAGCTACCTTGTCTTGATTGTATAATCAACTCAGCAGCTAATGAAATTGTCTTGGTGACAAGGACTACAGTGTATTACAGCCTCTCTTGAGGCTGAGTGGAAAGACAATTGCATCATCCCAGGAACCAATTGATGGTTCACAGTTTGAATCTGATTATCTTTAAGGGAAACTAAACAAAAGATCATCCCAGCTTCTCTCTGTAGATGTTATTCTCTTGGAAAGTTATTCTTTTACTTTCTATACAAGATGATCATATAGATAGCATGCGCTTTTACAGGAAAAGTTAAGGGAGTCTCCGCCCTTTTCAGCGTCATAAGGATACAGTGTGAGAGGCACTTGAGTGTCCCCATATGGATGTCCCACTGTGAGTTCTCAGAAGCTCTGTTTCCACCACAGGAGGGAACCCTCGAGGACGGTTTGCCCTGGGCATGGTGCAGAGTGAGTGGAAGGTCTATGTGAAGAGGCCTCTGGATCGAGAAGAACAAGACATTTACTTCCTCAATATCACTGCCTCTGATGGACTCTTTGTCACACAAGCCATGGTAGAAGTGACTGTCAGTGACGTAAATGACAATAGCCCAGTGTGTGATCAGGTGAGCTTTGGGGATGAAACTGCTTTCTAAAACTTGACTCACCCCTCTAAAATTAAGTTCAATCCCACTGCAAATTTTTTTTCTTAAATCTAGATTAATATCTTCTCTTATCTTCAATTGAATATAAGAAGGTAAGAAGTGGAGTCTGGGGTAAAATGTCCCAAATGTGAAAAGAATCTAGAGAGCCGGCAAGACCGTGTGCCCAATCCCCATGCCTCTCCTCTGATTAAACAGAATCACTGAACCTTAAAGTTAACCTGTAAGTAGTTCATAAAGTATCTCACACCATCTTTGGGTAAATCACTCAATAAGAGAGATGAACCCTATGCTGTGAGTTGCCTGTTTGTAGATTACACAGCTGTCAGTGACAGCACTGTTGCCGAGTTCGGTCTCCAGATCCACATCAAAAGAGCCTTTCCATTACTGTGGGAACATACAATGCTGACACAAGAACTAGATAGCATTTTCCTAGCCAAAATTAAATAACTGCTAATCTGTATTTCCTCACCTGTGGACCAGGGGGATATTTGTGTTCAGAAGTGTAGAAAAATGATGTATGTAGATTTAATCTCTTATGCTAAACCCAGATATTACCTAGGACTAGTTAAAGAGGTGAAAACAAGGGATGCAGAGGCAGAAGAATTTCTGAGTTCGAGGCCAGCCTGGTCTACAGAGTGAGTTCCAGGACAGCCAGGGATACATAGAAAAACCCTGTCTCGGAAAAAAAAAAAAAAAAAAAAAAAGAGGTGAAAACAATTCCAGGGTCCCATTTGGTCTCAACACAGAAATAGGCACAGTCAGTGTGGGATGAGCATTGGGTTTCACAATGCAGCAATGTTCTTGGCTTTCCACAGCACTGTCTTCCTACTAGTTATATCATCTATGTACGTTACATACAATAAGTGAATGTGCACAGAAAAGATAAGGCAAGGAATATACTAAGATTATTACACATGGCAATATGATATGAGGCAAGGGGGGAAAGCTGCAAAAGCTAAGCCACAGGAATGAATCTTAACTAATGTGCTTTGATAGCATCTATAAAATTGTATCACAGGCAGTAATGATCTACCCTTTCGTAAGGCTATCCATGGGGCATATTGCACTACGGCAGTAACTATTGACTTTACTCTTGCTGACCTCTGCCTAGGTTGCATATACAGCATCACTTCCTGAAGATATTCCATCAAATAAAATCATCCTGAAGGTCAGTGCCAAGGATGCGGATATTGGATCCAATGGAGATATACGATATTCACTCTATGGATCTGGAAACAATGAATTTTTTCTAGATCCAGAAAGTGGTAAGGTGAAATTCATTCTTTGTGGAAATGCCACTATTTATCCATGTAAGAGTTTACCTTCTCGTGTGGTCTCATCATGAATAGATAGTTACTTTGCTAGAGCCTTGACACGAGACTCTGATGCCCCAGATGTTAAGAAATAAGCACTTCCCAATGTACAGATATGGGCACTCTGGGCCACAGGAACTTGATTTAGATTAGGGTTGGAACTTTCTTTTCCCCTCCTCCCTCTTCTTCTTCCTTGCTTCCATCTACTTCCCCATTTTTTCTAGCACTAAATGACCACCCAGGTCTCTGTGAATTAAGGCCAGACTCACAAAGAGTGGAAGAGGACTACATCACAAATGCTGGTTGCCATGCAAACTAAAGCATGATGCTTAGCAAGAAGAATTTCTTCATGGTGAAATACCTTTGGTTCCCTTCTGATTGTTACAGCACTGTTGTCTGGATTTTATTAAATATTCCTTCCCTATTTTTAATGGGCTAGGAGCCCCCAAATTTCCTTGCTTAATCAGACAAAAATGATAAAGTAAAGCGTTATGTAAACTGAAGTCAGATGCCTGAACTGAAGGCCAGAGTGATGGAAAAGTCATTTTCTATGGCAGCTAGTTATTTCCACGTTGTGGATTAGGTGGTAATTTTTAAATGAAGTGTAAAGAGTGAATAGCTTGCATATTTCACATTCTGTGTTCATCCCAGTGAACTAATTCTTTAAAAGTCAGTGGCTTACTCATGGATACTAGCAGGAAGCATGGATATAGTTACATGTGAACATGTTCCTTAGCTCTCTGGATCCTATTGGAAGACAGGCAACCTATAACCATATAAAGAAAGGAACAGCGAAAGGACTGCCCGGAAGTGCAAAGGAAGCCATATTGGATGTCACAGATGTAGCTGATATTGTGAGGAAATGAGATGAGAAACTGAGGCAAGATTCTAAGTGTTGAACCAGGACACTGAAGGTTACAGAAGGAGAATATCAAGCAGAGAGTGAAAGAAGGAGGCAGCAGCTCTAAACAGATAACAGAGGGTCTTGAATGTCCTCCTAAAAGGCCAATGGAGACTTTTTAAATAAGAGGGCCAAATGACTCAGTGTCACTTGTGTTGGAGAACTCGCTATATTCAGCAAGCCATAGGAGGAACTGATTGATAACACATAACTAATTCAAAATGTCACCAATGTCATTTAAGAGCAGGAATGATCCACAAGTCATATCTTGGATCACATATCTCAGTGGTATATATATGCATATACATGTGACATGAAAGTCAGAGGGAGACTATTAAAAGGTTGGAGGAAGAATACAAGGATGCAGGGAGGTGGACAAGAGATGAGAGTACAGAGGAAAAGACAAAAACAAATATTTCATATTTTCTCTCACATACAAAATCAGATCCAACTCTCTCTCTCTATCCATCTATACGGGAGAGACTGAGAAAAGAGAGAGGGAGGGAAGGAAAGAGGGTGATGTGGCTCAGTAAATAAGACAATATGATAACAAAATCTATTGTGTACTAAGGTTGATCTTTGTGGTGCTAAATCCTAAATTAGTTACTTTTCTAGATTCTGTGAAAAAGCAAAGCAAAGCAAGGAAGGAAGGCTTTATCCTGTGCTCTCAACTCTAGGGTCCAGTCTATCCCGATGACAGTTCCTGTGGCAAGAGCTTGACGTAGCTGGTTGGTCACATTGCTTTCACAGTCAGGAGACAGAGAAATGAATGCCAGCACTCAGCCCACTCTTTCTATTTACAGAGTTCAATGATTCCAGCATGGGGAATGGATCCTTTCATATTTAAGATGGGTTTTCACTACATGGCCAGCCTATTCAAGACAATCTCTCACAGAAACCTCTAAATTAGATAATTCCTCTTAAGGTTCCATGAACCTTGACTCCTATGGGATTCTAGGAAGGACCTGTCAAATTGACAACCAATGTCAATCATCACAGGCCCCTCAAGACTTTTCTATGAAAGCCAGCAGTTTGATGGTTTTATTTCCCTCTAAAGGATGGGAGTAAAAAAATGGCTGTTCAGAAACAGGATATTGTGCTCCTGGGCCTATGGGCCATGAACACCAAGGACAACTATGTACCTGGAGCCATCCATCCATAAGAGCTTCCTCCATTTGCCACAGGATAGAACCTCAAGAAATTTTGCAAATGAATTAATTAACTGGAAGGTCAAGCAGTTGTTTTTCCATTGCATCTAAAATTCTGTGATATTTTCCCTAATGCCTACAAAATTGAATTTGCTGAATTTCTTCAATTTATAGGGCACTTAGGCCTTATGTCCTTGGTATTTACTGTATTTGGAATTTTTCATACAATTGATTTTCTGCTTTGCCATGAAAAGACTATTTTTGAAGAGTCAGACCAACTATGCTGCTATCTCGTTTCACAGGTGAGTTAAAAACCTTGGCCGTCTTGGACCGGGAGAGGGTACCAGTATACAACCTGATTGCCAGGGCCACTGATGGAGGTGGCCGCTTCTGCAGCTCCAGTGTCCTCCTGCTCCTAGAAGATGTGAATGATAATCCCCCTGTGTTTTCTTCCAACCACTACACTGCATGTGTCTATGAGAACACAGCCACTAAGGCTCTGCTGACCAGAGTGCAAGCCGTAGACCCTGATGTTGGTAAGTCAATTCCCCAGCCAGGCTTCTCCCACATTGGCACATCGCGTCTAGGAGAAGGTTCTAGAGTTGTCTTCAGGTAGAATATGTACCATAAGCCAAGGTTTTAACCCTGAGCTGCTGTGCCTCTTGTGTTGATTGAACTCCACATCTTCTTCTTCCTCTTCCTCTTCATCATCATCCTCTTTCTCCTCTTTATGCTCCCCCTCCTCCTTCTTTATCTCCTTATCCTCTAGAATTCTAGAAAGAGACTAGACATCCCTCTACATTGTAACTAAGGATGTGGGAATAGTTTATAGGCTTTGACCATTTGCTGAAATGGTTTTCTTTTCCTTCTTTTTTCTTTTTTCTTCTGAGACAGGGTTTCTCTGTGTAGCCCTGGCTGTCCTGGAACTCACTCTATAGACCAGGTTGGCCTCGAGCTCAGAAATCCACCTGCCTCTGCCTCCCAAGTGCTGGGATTAAAGGCATGTGCCACTACTGCCTGGCCACATTTTTTTTTAAACAACAGCAATAGCATTTCTACCTATCTATCCCTCCTAAACACAGTTAAAATGCTGTGTTGTGCAGCAGGGAGAGTTCATCTCCAATTCTATGAAGACTTACATCATATCCTCAGCAGAAATATGACAATATTTATTGTACTGCCCCACAGTGCAAAGATCAATTGCTAAATATGCTACCAGTTCAGTGTGGATTTTTTTGAAGCTGACATTTTCAAAAATCCCTTGACCTCATGCCCACCTTCACCCCATCACTGACAGAAAGACATCACTAGGCAGAGAGAGAGTGGGAAGATAAGGAAAAATTAAACTGAAGTTGCTAATAAAGTTTATGTGCAAATCCTTTTGACAAGCTGAGATGATGGGTTAGAAGAGACTGGAGTTAATTGCCAGGTAGACCTTCTTAAGAGTGCATAAGTTATCGAGGTGACTATATGATGGAATATAAATACGAAAGGGCACACAGAGCCTTCGGTGGTTCATTTTAAGAGCTGTAAATCAGAGAACTAAACATGATAGGGTGTGTCTGTTATGCTAAGTGGGCCTTTATATAACTCGGTGCCTTATTGCTTAATTCTGAATTGACAGAAAAATTATTGGACTAATGGAAAAGCAAAATCATGATAATTAGCTGGAAACAAACATAGCACCCAAGGTCCCTTCATATTTCCCCTTACAGGAATTAGAGGCTACAGTTGAATTATTACTCCTATCACATTAGCATAATTTTAAGGTTGAGAACCGATCTTTTAAAAGCTTGTATTTTATTGTGGAAAAATGACAAACAAGAAAAGACTGTATATTAGTATATAATTATGTAATAACTGCAAATAATCTTTTAAATGAGGATTATAAACCATTCTCTGGACTCTTATTTGAACACATTTGGGGAAAGAAGACAGAATTAATGCTAATGAGTCTTTTAATAATTAAAAATTTGACTTGAGGATACATAATTAGCCCATAGATAACATTTCAAAAGCTGAAAGACTTGAATTCTGTCACATGCTCCCTTCATGAGGTGACCAGATGTGTTCCTGCTGCCAGAGATAGAGAGTAGACACAAAGGTCTGGTCGCTGCACAGGTCTTAGACAGTGTGAGGGTGGGATGGGGTAGGATTGAGAGATATGACCCAGAGCTGATTCTCATGCTGTGAAGAACAACACAGTTAGCTATGTGTCCTTCTTTCACTTCTGTCTGAAGAGAAACAATGTTGGCAGAAGGAGTGGGAGGAATGTCTAAATTCTGTTCATTTGTCAGGACAGAGGTGGAAAAACCTGGGAGAAGAAAAGATTAATGGAGATCGTATTATATCATGATCTTCTTATTTCCATGATAAGTAAAAGGCTTCTGTGCAAAGGCGCACATTGAAACCAAGGACCTGGGTATACCAACACCAGCCATCTTAGCTAGGGTCTTATTGCTATGAAGCAGCACCATGATCAAGGCAACTCTTCTAAAGAAGAATATTTAATTGGGGATAGCTTACAGTTTCAGGGGTTTAGTCCATTATTGTCATGATGGGGAGCATCCAGGAAGACATGGTACTGCAGAAGGAGCTGAGAGTTCTACATCTTGATCTGCAGGCAGCCAAAGAAGACTTTGTTCCACACTGGGTAGAACTTGAGCATAGGAGACCTGAAAGCCCGCCCCCACAGTGACACACGTCCTCCAACAAAGCCACACCTTCTATTATTGCCACTCTCATGGGGCCAAGAATTCAAACACATGAGTCTACATGGCACTAAATAGCAGCTGCTTGATAGGTAGCCACAGGTCCCCTCTATAGACCAGCCCTATGCTAACTGATGGCACTACCCAATTACAATTGCAGATCATCCTTTAAAATAATGAAGAAATTTCTATCTTTACAAAAAAACTTTATAAAAATTTCTATCTATATGAAAATTATTTCATATTGAAATAATTATAGATTCATAGAATTTTTTTTTAACTTTTACCTAGCCTAATCTCCAGTGGATATATCCTGCCTAACCTCACAATTGTTACTAAAATCACAAATCTGACATAGATGCAATCTACCATGCATCTTCACCTTTCCTGCAAGTGAATATGGCTTCATATGTAACAGTATCAGTGTGTACCTTCACAAAGCCTCCACTATCTTTAACCAGCACAAGGCTCGCACACACAGCACCATAACCACACCATCCTCCTTGTCAGTTTTTATGCACTATCAAACATTTAACTTCAACTTTATTATTTTTCAAAAATGTTATTTAACAAATTAATATCATTTGTACCCTTTTAGGGTTGGCATGTTTTCTTTTAGCATAATTTGCTTCAGGTTCATTCAGGTTATTGAATGGACTTCAAATGACAAGTTACTAATCCATTTTGCTCAAGAGATATCTGTTAACAATATTTCTTCACCTGAAGCAGTAACCCAATTTTATTGGTGTTAATTCATGAGTTTCTGTGTCTTTCTAAAATGGTTTTGTGAAATCTTATCCTTAGTTTGTATTGAGATACAGCCTTTGGAGAGAAGGGGGCATATGTAACAAAGGAATGCACCCATGAAAATTGTCTAATGCTTTTGTCAAGGAATCCTGATGAGCCCATTGCCCCTCTGACTGTGAGGATGCACAGAGGGAGCACCTACAGGGATTCACACTCCTTCCACATCACAACTGCTACTGCCTGATTGTGGACTTTCCAGCCCCCAGAACTGTAACAAAAATTTGGTACCTCAAAATTACTCATGTGAAAAATTTTGTCATAGCAGCCAAAATATACTCTGACAACTTGTCTTTGTAGAGACATGACAAGATACTAATCAAAAGTCTAATTCCATGAATTTCTGAGTCCAAAGACCATTCCATGAATCACTAAGCCCATTCGATGGGTTTCTCTTTTTTAAACATTTCTTTTAGTCAATCAACTCCTTCCTGTGAATCATTCATAATGAACCAAAGATAGCATTATAAGAATTTCTTACATCAAGAATAAAATAAAACAAGGAAGATACCCATTTTATGAGTTCTAAGAAATAGCCTGGTAACTATCTAGATTTTCCACATTAAGTTCTTAATTTTCCTATAGAAGGAAAATATCCTTAGCCCCATAAAGTAGTGACATGACTTCATGACCCCAAATTTATAAAAGGTTAATAATCTTTTCAGTGAAGACAAGGAGGTCTTGCTCTTTTAATGCATTGCCTCTTAGGAGTTAGTATATTAGATTTACTATACCTTTGGACACTGAGAGTTCTTTTAGGTTCTTATGGTTTTGTTTTGTTGTTGTTTGTTTTGTTTTCCCAAAAATCATCGAAACCAAACATGCAAACAACAACAAAAACACTAGGGCAGGCAAGATGTAAATTTCAGTTGTTTCCTGGAGAGGAATGGAAAAGAGAAAGGGGAAGGCCTTGAAAGAGATCAGCTGGCACTGGTTGGTGGTCAGCCATGAGGTGAGTCCTTTGAGAAGGAATGAGGCCCAAGTGTAGGGGAAACCATGTATATAAGAGAGATATATGAAAAGGAAAAGTCACTCTTTTCTGAGTTATTCAGAAAAATCAGCTGACTCATGAAGCACTGTGGTTGCATGTCTTAAAAAACAAGAGAAAATAGTAGGGGAGGAAATTCTGGAAGGGAGGAATACAGCAGCTCATAAAATGGATAATTATTCTGCCTATGAGAATCTCCTTTTGAGAGGTGTTTTGTTTATTTATCTATCAAAAGAAACATGCAGCATGAAGGATCAGAGCAAAAAGCCTGTCTCCATTTTGGGCAACATGACATGAAAATAAAGTGTAGCTTTGTACTGGGAAAATATGCTACACCCCATGATTCACGGGGCGGTGGGGATGAGGGGAGGGATTTTTTTCCATTATGAATGAGGAGCATAAAGAAAAGAATGTGTTTTAATGAGTCAAATACTACATAATTCCCACACAATTTGTTGAGATCAGATTCAAGTATAGGGGCTCAGAACACACATTAGATACTTTCTAGTTAACTTAGCCATTACTTCATGAGCAACAGGGCAACAAAACACTGTAAAGGAACAGCAAGACTTTCCAAGATAAGCTATGTAGAGAGATAGTCCTCAAGCCCCTCAAAGGTCAAGGAGTATATCACAAATGTAGAGCCCAAGAATAGGTAAGACTTGGGGAGAGTCTTCAGGAAGAACAGTCTTAGTATGACACATAGACCAGGAAGATGAGGTCATAAAGAAGGCTTTAAAACCAACTAAGAGCTGGTAGAACAGCATATCGTCCAGGATAAGAGAAAGGAGAGGGGATCAGAAAACTGGGCAGGGTGTGTCTATAATCATTTAGGAAGCCTAGGGATCAAGTATTCAATCAGAGAAAGAAAATGGGCAAGTGTCTTTAAGGAAATGCATAATCTATTCTGTGTTGGGGAAGTATAAAACAATACAAACGTATTTAGCAGATTAAAACAGGACAAAGCAGGGTATGTAAAAGAATTCTAAGAAGATATTGTGAACAACCATAAGGACCAAAGTAAGAAAGAGCAGAGGAGGCCCAGAATGAGATTTCAAGTGTGAAATAAGAAAACTTTGGCAAGGCCCTGCGTCAAATGGCAAGCAAGGCTCATTAAGATCTGAATCTTAGGGAACAGACAAACATCAGCAGAAAGATCATAGGTGCTCCATACTAAGATGTGGTGTGGACAAGTATTGCGTTAAGAGGAAGTGTAAAAAGCTCAGAATCTGCCAGAGGAAAGTAGTTCTTCCTCTAAAATTGAGAGTTACATCCCTCAATTAACAGAAAGCAGCAAGACCAAGATCTCTTCCATTTTGATCTGACTGTGATTCTGCTGTCCCTGAATCAGCTCATTGTGCACACTGTGCAACAAATCCCTCATGAGAACCATGGTACTATGGGTCCTGCAGGATTCACAAAACAGAAACTAGAATGAACCAGTCTTCCTGCACATATAAGGGCATATGGGGCTTCCCTGGAAGCTTGGTCAACTATCCTTCTGAGAGGGTAGATCCTGATTTAAAAAGGAGAAGAAGGAGAGCAATACGAGGGATCTACTCTAAAGGAAGCACTGGAGGATTTCAGATCTCTTTGATAAAGTGTTTTAGATAAAACTGTCCAGTGTTTCTCCTGACTCTTCTAACCTACCCTAGCTTTTCTAGTCTGCCACTTCTTGAGAATCATAAAAAGGACATCAGAGTATGTGAGTGAGATGCTTAAAGCAACAGAAATGTCCATCAGGTGCCCTGGCCTCTTCCTGGGATGGAGTGTGAAGAATGCTCATTCTGAGAGAATCAGAGATGCCCTCTGTGTTTTTTTCTCAAAGCTACTGGCCAAAGTACAGAGCCACCTTCCATGATCAGGAAGTAAAGTAATGTCAGGAAGTAAAGTAAATATAGTCAACATTTACTCTGTGAGACCAATCTGTCAAGAACTCGGCTAAACATGGCCCCTTTGTACTGCACCTCAAAGGTAAACACAGAAAAGCCTGTGGGCAGAAGAAGGAAACCTGACTTCTGAAGTATATACCACCTTCAGTATTGGGGAAGGGGGACAGGGGAACAGCCTGTGGAATCAGGAGGAAATCTGTTCATGTGTCCTTCAAGGAATATGTGCACCTGTTCTGATACTTCTATTCAGTTTCCCTAAGCATTCTACATCCTCAAAGCCTCATACCCCAGATGAAACTGTACCTAGCCTCCTATGGATCCTATGGATAAGGCCATGGGGATGTCCCCAGATGTCCCTAAAACACATATCCCCAAATAAATAAATGAACCAAGATCCCATATACCTGTAAGGAAATGCCTGGATGATTAGCATCCCATGTCCTTGGGAAAGTCTTTGGTCTCCTCCTATATCCATTTCTAGCTATATAATATTAGAGTAACAGTAGCTTGCTTCACCAACCTCAAGGTGTCAGGATGAGATTTGTTCAAGATAAACAGGATGTCTCTCAGAACTTGTAAGGCCACATGTTCCCCCATTGGCTCTACATTTCCTCCTTTAAATTCCTCCCACACATCATGTCATTTTGGTGTGATGTACTTTGCATGACTCTTCTCAAATCTCACACCTTCCCAGGACTTCTTAAGGACTTAAAATGACAATAATGATAACGTTGCTGCTAATATCCATTTTGCAGCTATTGCTGCCCGGCAGGCTCCTTTCCAAGGGTCTCAGATACATTATTCCCACTTCTCACAACAACCCTACGGTTGGCTTGTTATTGTTCAGTTTACTATGTGAGTAATTTGTTGGCTTGAGTAACTTGTTCTGAGTCATAAGGTAGTGTCAGGACAGCAGACATTATAAAAGGGAGCTCAGGAGAGCTGGGTGTCCGGCTGATAGGAATGTTCAAGTGCAAGTCATTAGTTTCCTAGACTACCTGTGTCTGCATTGGTGTCACCTGAGGGTGGGATGGAAATGAAGGACTCCAGTCCAGTCAGTAATCCTCAGAAGTCATCGAGCAGCAAGTTCACTAGGATGACTATGCAAAAAAAGTCAAATGCCTCATTGCCAGAGCCTCCTTTGAACTGTGCCCCATCCAGAGTTTAAGATTCTGTGGTCTAAGAGGCAACGCAAGGTGGTAATTTACATTCCAGGTAGTTCCAAGGTGAACACGGCCTGATGTTCCTACACAGGTATTGAGAACCACTCTAGAACTCTTATTTCTGTGTCTCAAACACCTATAGATCATCCCTCAGAATAACATTTTATAATTTATAAAAATAGAAACATAACTAAATCAGTCCAGTATTTTCTAAAGTTACTATGTGCTAGTGTGCATTTCTGCTTTAATACAGTAAATACCAAGATCCAGTACAGAATAGCTACAAAATCACAGGCACTGCACATACCACTGTCTATGTTGCCTATATCTGTAATTGAACATGCTTTTCAAATCCATTTAGAGATTAGTAAACATGAAGGCCTCAGTTAGTGTCTTAGTCATTGTGGTGAAGAGACACCAAGATCAGGGGAAATCTTATAAGAGAAAACATGTAACTGGGGACTTGCTTACAGTTTCAGAGGTTTAGCCCATTATCATCATGATGGAAAGTATGGCTACATGCTGGAAAACATGATGCTGGGGAAGTTTGAGAGATACATCCTGATCTGCAGGAAGAAAGAGAGAGAACAGGAGAGAGGGAGAGGGAAGGAGAGAGAGAGAAACTGGGTAGGACATGGGCTTTTGAAACCTCAAAAGTCTCAACTCAACCCTAGTGACACACCAACTCCAAGAAGACCACACCTCCTAATTCTTCTGAAATTGTTCTAGTCCCTGGTGACTGAGCATTCAAATATATGAGCCTATAGGGGCCATTCATATTCAAACTACTATGGCTATTCTCCCTTTGGTAGCTGACTCTAATATTGGGCCCAGAGACTCTTGCTTCCTGGATGTGCCTTGATAACCACTTTGCTGTTTAAAAGGCCATGACATTATATACTTTCTTTTAGCCTCATGGGGTCCAACTAGTTCAGCCACCTAGGGGCCACAGCTACTTTGATATGTTTGGGGGATGGGTGGATATGAGAGCTACTGACTCTGCTCTCAGTAGGTTGTTTCCTATGGAAATGTGGTCCTAATAGATGTTTACAATGTCACTAGTCCAAAATATTCCTTTTTCAAGAGGTTCAGGGACAGAAAGATTGATCATAGATGACTTTAAAGAGGGGACCTCAACACCTCCAACCAGAATTTATGTCACAATGATTTCTCCTGGAAATATTCCAAGAGGGATGCAGTACTGATTCCCACCTCTCTCCTTTAAGCATCATATAATCAATGTTTATCCTCGTGCCTTAGAAATCATTACCACTGAGCTGCATAGGTTAGGGCTTAATGTAGTGTTTGTGTGTTTCTTCCCCCAAGTTCCAATATTGTCTGAAGTATTAAATCTTTGAACGTGGCTGGGGGATTATTAAAATTTCACTAAAAATTAAATAACCCTCTGTGGGGACTGAGAGATTTAAGATGTTTCAAGCCTTTTGTCTATTGTAGATTTAAAAGCTAGGATGGTGTCAAATGCTTCTAATCTCAACAGTAGAGACCAAGAGACATATCTCTGGATCTTGCTAGCCAGCCAGCCTAGTCTCGCCAGTGAGAGACCCTGTCGTAAACATAAATAAAAAGCACTTCAAGAACAACACCGGAAGTTGACTTCTGGTCTACTGACTTACATGCAAGTGCCTACATGCCATAGAAATATACTCTTTCTCCATATACACATATATACATGCATTTGTGTGTGTCTATAATATTATGTGTAAAACCTTTCTCCAGAGACCTAGAAGAGCTTTCACATGTCTCTTATAACTGAAGGAAAGGATCTTCGTACTCCCGTCTGCAGATGGAAGACTGTTCAGGGTTAAGTGTCTCATCCAGGGGCCTGTTCAGTTAATTCAGTGAAGAACTCCGAGGCTCTCTTAAATAATGCCCCTGCTTCCTTGTATTTTTCCTTCTCCTGGCATTAGGGTCCTTTCAGTGTGTGTGTGACTCAATACAAGCTTGAGACACGTACCTTGTCTATTTTCCATTCTGAGAATGAACCTAGAATGATATTAGGATAAGACTCCCACACTCTGGACCTCCAAATGCCCTTCAAACTCTGCCTATACTCCTAAGTAGCATCAGAATACCCCGGGAAGCTATGCAAAACAAAGGGTTAAATGAAGAAGCAGCCTAAAATAACAATAGGACACACTCCTTCTCTACAGTCACATTCGGGATGACTGAAGTAAGCTAGGTAAGCCAAACTATTTTTTTTCCCTGTAGTGAACTTTAATGCCTTGCTCAGCTTAGGAGCCCGCATTTAACATATAAGTTACTGTTATTATTACCCTTTATAAAATACAATTTCTCTCAAGCATGGATCAAAACACTAGTCGTCAAATGAAACAGAGATTCCTTCTAAGGAAGCCTGTGTGGAGAATTCTGTTTTCTACCAAATGACCACAGGAGCTTCGTTCACCCCCCATTCACATGAACATGTTGGCACTGCTCTGTCAGCTATAATGGATCAGGCTTTATTTACAGCCCAACCCAGCAGGGAGGGCCTTAAGGAAGGCTAGCACAGCAGGAATTTCTCCCTTTTGCTTTAAGTTCCTGCCTTTTAGGGCACATTGAGGCTCATATGCATAGTCATTCCCCAGGATAAGGCCTCCCTGGCAGGTACTGTGCTGTGCATCATCTGCTCGCAAATTCCTTGATATTTGATATCTCAGAACACTTTCTGCTCACACAACTTTTCCGAACCACCCCTTTCAAGCATCTCTGTCTCTCTCAATCACTCTCTCTCCCTCTCCCTCTCCCTCTCCCTCTCCCTCTCTCCTTCCCCCCCC
>JADRCD010214043.1:19003-29752 GCA_019843815.1 Montemys delectorum
CCCCCCCCCCCCCCCCCCCCCCCCCCCGGTCCGTCCTGATTTCCCTTGTCATTAGGCCCAACTTCTAGTTGGCTCTAGAAATGATTAGGTAGAATGCTCTGACGGCTCTCGGCTGGCATTTGAGAACAGGCCATTTCTCCCTAAGGTCATGACGTCATCAACACCGAGCCTTTGCTTCCTGTAAGTGAGGGACAATTTCAGCATCCATAATTTCTGCTGTTTGTGCAGCTTCCAAAATGTTCTCTTTATCTGTCATGTCTCTACCTGATGATTACACCCTTCATGACTCAATGTAGCAGTTTTAGTCTCTGAGAAACTTCTGTTCGATCCTTCCCAGTAATCAATTCTGCATGTTTGAGGAACTAGCTACATTTGAGATGACATAGAAATGTTAGAGACCCAGTATGTGCTGCGCAGCAAGTGGTCCTCTGGTGTTTATGGAGTAAATATATGAGTGAGTTCATGGTGTGAAGGTGGAATGAAGTAGTTTACTGTTCATCCTCAGTGGTGTGTGTATGAAACCTCTGGAATATCATCGTTGAGTCACAGCATAGCATAGAAGTCCGATGTACTAGTAAAGATGGAGTTTTATAGCTCTTTGTGGATGAATTAATTTACCATAATTAACACTGTCAGGCTTGGTCCAAGGCCAGGCTATGGGTGCTGTACCTTTCTCCATGCCTCAGGGAATCTCACTGCACAAGGACCTGCTTCTTCTATGTATAGTCTATGTAGTTCACACAGAGCAATGCCACTTGCTTAGGGGTCCCTTGCCTGATTTAACTTTCTGATTTGGTTGTCCTGGATAGCTTCATGTTTCTAAACAAAGGGGCTGGGGTTTTGTTTTGGATTGGGGCCACAATCTTGTCATTAGACCCAGTGAAACAGCTGCTGCCAGCTAACTTGGCAAATGCCCAAGAGATGCTGGATGCTGTTGGTAGGATCTCCCTGACCTACACGGCAGCCTTCAGTCTTTTTTTGGACCTTTTAAAGGGAGCTTCAGCCCCTGAGAGTTGATGTCATGGCCAGGAGAATGTGGCAGCTTTAGCCATCACCCAATGAAAAGCTTTTAAAGGGCACTTAAAACAGAAGTCATTAGAAAGTCTATTACAAGGACAGTAATCACTAAGCTAAAAGTATTGCTAATTCCTGGACTCTGTCATATGAACTTCCTGTTTAATTTTATGTTATCTCAACATATATTTCAAAGATAAAACAGGAATGCTCAGTCTAAGCTGTTTGACTCCCTGGAATTGTATTTGCCTTCTACTGAAGATGAGAGAATAATTTTAGGCCACCCATTTCCTTTAATTGCCTTAATTAAAGTGTAAAATTTAGTTTAAAAATACTCTTTGCAGCAACTTTATAATGGGGCCCCTGACAAAAGCAATTTTCTAAGTAGCATTAGTATCTTTCTAAGCAAAGATGAGCTAAAGTGAACAGTCTAAACCCCCGGCAGACAGCCTATACAATATGTAGGCCTAATGTTCAACAATTATTTCAAATAGTATGTACATTAAGAATTAAAACTGGGCTGGAAAAAAATCACTTGAAAACTTGGATGCTTTCCAAAACTAGTATTAAAGAATTGTTTTCTGAGTGCATGATTTTTTTTAACATTTCATTTATATATTACAGTGTCATGTGCTCACTGTATAAAATCTTGAAGGTTAAGTAAATGTGAAAACAACTTTAAAAGAGTTCACATTTTGACTGAATCCATTCTGCTCTTTTTCTTCAGAAAAGTAAACAGAGGCTTCATATTATTTTATAATCTACATGTTTATGCTGACTAATAAACAGATTTCCATCTCATCTGTCGATTTATATTAAATGACATTGAATAGTGCACTCTGTTTGCATATTAATATGCCATAATTTATTTAGTTGGTCTCCACTGTGGAACATTGGGGTACTTACCAGGTTTTCTTTTCCATAGAATTAACATCAACTCCCCAGTGTCTTTATGAGCAATGTTTCATCTGCATTGCCTTTGTTTCTAAGATTTGTTCTTATTCTTTTTTAATTATGAGTGTTGGGTATATGCACATGAGTTCAGTGCCCACAGAGGCCAGAAGAGGGCATCAGATCTGCTAAAGCTGGAGTTAAAAGTAGCCGTGAGCTGCCAGACATGGTTGCTGGGAGCCAAACGTGCCTCCCCTGGAAGAGCAGGACACACTCTTAACCACTGAGCTGTATTTCCAACCCCTGAAATATGCTTTTAATCTCTGACCCTATTCTCCCAGTCTCTCACCTGCATTTTAATAACACTTACTCCATGTCTCTCTATGTCCTTTTGAGGCTATTTGATTCTTTCTATGTGTGTGTTTTCAGAGGGCACACATGCAGTGCACCCATTACCTGCACTCATGTGTGTGAGCATCCCCATGCCCAGGCTTTGTCTCTCTGGATGTTTCTACTTTATTGAATGTGGCTCTTTGTGTGCCATGATCTTTCTCAAGGATGGACAATAAAATGAACAAGGCATAGTCCCTCTGCCTGTAAATACCTTAATCTAGCAGGAGAAGGTGACATTCACTCTATGTAGAATAAAAGCAAAAATTATAACCAAGAGGCACAGAGGAGAGATTAGTGGAACAGTCAAGGAAGCTATTCCAGGGACACCATGAAAAAAGTATGAATGGTTTTGAAAGATGAATGAACACTCTGAGCATAAGACAGCTTGAGTACAGGCCAGAGAAACAGGTATGTCTAGTGTCCTCAGAAAGATATGGGGTAGCAGAGCATGATATTTATGGATCAGGAGAAGGTCAGGCAGTACTAAATTAAAAAACAGTTACATCCTCATCTGCCACAACTATGGCTTCTGTCTGCAGGAAGTGAGAAGTCAGCAACTACCATACTCTGTTTCTTTTGCTATAATTGAATATCACAGGCTGGTTAAATTATGAAGAACAAAGGTTTATTTTAGTCATGGTTATTGAGGTTAGAAGGTTAAGGGATTACATTTGATGAAGGACTTCTTGTTTATGGAGATGCTACAGCAGTGGTTCTCCACCTGTATCACAACCCATTTGGAGATTGAATGATCCTTTTACAGGGGATACCACTGGAAAACATAGTACTTACATTAAGATTCATAAGAGCAACAAAACTATAGTTATGGACTATTTTAAGCAGCTCAGGTTTCCTGCAACAGTCTCCAGGAGTGAATTAGACACCCACCACCACCAGCACAACCACCAGCAGCACCAAACACCACTCCATGGATGTCAGTTTTAGCCACAGTCTACCCAGCACAATGCCTCAGACATTTTTATGAGAACCTGACCATCTGGTTCAAGTGAGAGGGAGACTGGGGAGAAACAGGGGACACCCTTAACCACTGCTTTACAGGACTGCTTGTCATGCTGTTGATATGCCAGAGTTAAAGATAGTGTCTCTGGGCTCATTCCCCTCAACTCAGGGTCAAGGGCAGACAAACAAGAAGGTGTCATTTTGGAAATCCTCATCAAATGGAGAGATCATATCCAGTTCCTCCTTTGAGAAAGACAGGAACAACAGTGTCTTTTCAGGATAAAGTCATAGCAAAAAGACGCCATGATATCTTTGTTATCATTCTTCATTGGTGACTTTCTTTTACAATTTAATCACTCAGCCTGGGTATTAAGACTAAGTAAACATGCTCACAGGGTGTCCTACATTGATGAACTTAGAGTAGTAGGTATTTGAGGAGGTGCTGGTTGATGGCAAGTCATAAATGACCTGGGATGTGCCGTAGAAGCCGATGACAAGAAAACATGAAGGAACTTAAAGTGATTGACATGTTCCTGCTCTTGATAAAAGCATTGGTTCCATGTGGTAGATATTTGTCAGAGTTTGCTAATGAGTTCTGTGTTCATGTTATTATTACATGTAAATTATGACACCTCGATGAGGTGAAATAAAAATGAGAAAAACTGTGGGGAAGAGAGGACAGGAAGAGTCAGTGATGGAGGATGGAAGAGAATGCTATGGAATCTGTCCTCTAAATATGACATAGACACTGCACATACCAGAGCTCACAGAAGCTGCAGTCACCTACATGCACAAGACCTCCACAAGGTCAGGCCAGTTAAACAGCATGAACCCCAGTGGTGGCCTGTAATTCCAGCATACACCTGGGAGAGGCACCTGAGAGTCACAACTCTCTGATGAGCTATTGGCAGTTAGTGGCTACCATGGAGGGAAAGTCATTTTCTTTAGGAGTGTTCCCCCTGCCTCAGCAAAAGAACCAACACTCACATGCACATGGGCAGGATTAATTAGACTCAGTAAAGAACTAAATATAGAAGAGGACATAAAGTTGGACAAGAGAAGTGATGACGATCCTGTGTTAGGGATAGATATTATCAAGTACATCAAATACATGGGTGGATTTTTCAAGGAATAAATAAAAAATTTTTTAGAAAGGCTAAATAAGAAAACCTGTTAAAATAATCTCTTCCTGCGTTATCTATCCCATACTTCATTATTAAGGACCCCTTATAACCATTTGGTAGTAATAGGCAGAGGGAGTCTTGTAGGACAGATCATGTAGGTGACAAAAAAGACAGAGGTAAATGTCACTGACAAGACTCTAAAGAGGGGCTGTCAGAGCAGACATCAGCATCAGAAACCAGAAGGGTGAAGCAACTCTTGAAGCTCCTTATACTTATGGAGCCTATTAGAAAATGCAGAGCACACACATCTTAAAGCCTAGGTCAAAATAATCTCACTATGATTATGGTGTTGGTGAGTCTTGTCATTAGTGTTTATGATTGTGAAAACACGAGGGCATGTGTGAGTGTGTGTGTGTGTGTGTGTGTACATGTAGAAATCAGAGAACAAACAACCTCAGTGTTATTCCTTGGGCATCACTCACCTTTTCATTTTTGAAACAGGATCTCTCACTGGCCTGGAGTTCACCAAGTAGGCTGGCTAGCCAGGGAACCCAAGGGATCAACTTGCTCTAGGATTCTGCTACATGCCTGCCTGCCTATCTATCTATCTATCTATCTATCTATCTATCTATCTATCTATCTATCTATCTATCTTCACATGTGTTCTAGGGATTGAACTCAGGCTCCCATGCTTAAAAGCAAAGCACCCAAGCAACTAAGCCATCTCTCCAAACCCGGTGCTCATGTTAATGTCTTTGGCAACTTCAGATATAAAGTTGAGTGGTTTGGCATTGTGTTGGGTCATTGGGGATGATCCCAGCACACTAGGTATTATTTCTCACAAAAGTAATAAAATTTTGTTTAAGCTCTATGACTGAATTTTGACAGTCACTGAATAGTGTCTTTGATTTTCTTTCCATCCAAAAGGATCTAGCAACTCCTTTTGTCCCAGTTTGCAGGAAATGGCTTTTCTACATTAGGCAGTAGGTCCAAGTAGCAACCTCATGAGAGGGGCTGGAATTACACTGAAAACACAAGTAAAACTAACTATATTGGCTGGATTTGAAAATGTTTATGGAGGTGGAGTTAGGAGGGGTCTAGGGGAGCAACTTTGGAGAAAGCAGAAGTGTGGCTTTCTGCTAAAGTAAAGCAAAAGACCTTGGCACCAAGTCACCAAGTCTAAATGAACAGAATCAGCCTGGAGTTGTTCTCTGGTCTTAGTGTGGCTTACTCATAAGACCCTTGTAAAAGTAACTCTCCTCCATCAGGGCCAAGAGGGAATTAGGAGAATAACATCTCCTGTTAGAGAGGTGGAGTCTAGCCAAGGAGGCTGGAAGAGAAAGATGCAGATCTGGAACATGTTGTTTCAAATGATACATCAACTACCTGTCCCAATAACGGAAACACAGGTCCTCATTAAAGGCACATTTCAGTTGGTCTTGCTGTGAGCCACGCCTTCTTGTCCCTCTTAATTTATTTTGCTTTTGGCCAGTGAATCAGAGGTTGCCACCTCCCTAACTGACCTTTGGGTCTGAAGAGATGAAACACAATGAGCAGATCTCTTCAACATCTCCAGGATGCTGAGCAAGAGATCCATGGAAAATAGGACTTACTTGTTATCCCTCATGTCTATCGATGCTGATAAGTTCAGGCCAGGCCATCAGCCCTGGGCTCCTGCACCAGTTGAATTCATTTAGTAGTTCCCAGCAAATACTCACATGAGAGGCTCTGGGTCTTCTGTTTCCTTCTCTTGCTGGCAAGAGCTGTGCACCATATGCTAGGGGTGGAATTCAAACCTTTAGGGAATGTGTGGTTTGAAAGCCTGTGTGGTGTATTCATGTCATTCACTGATGTGTTTCTGTAAACATACCCCCTGACTTTGCATAGTGTCCTGAGAACACTGATCAGCTTAGGCATCATCCAGAGCACCTGTTCTGACACCAGCAAGGCAATTGTTTTCAAGGAACAAACTTTATCTCTTCTGCGTGTCTGCCTACTCTCATCAGGAATATCTATGAGAGAATTTAGTCTTCTAGCCCTTCCAGCCAGAAGGCATCCCTGAAGCCATAGTTCCCAGGCAGGGAAGTAAGAAAACCTTGTTGTTAGCCTGAGTTCAAATATTAAAGGTTGCTGTCTATAACAAGAGAGTTGTTTTGCAACAGAAATGAAAGTAGATGATGAAAAATAGGGTAGGAAAAATAGACTATTGAGAATGGGATCAGGAACAAGTCCTCTACACAGGCTTTTTGGTCAAAGCCATACAATGCAATTTATGGTATCCCTTCCAGATACTTGATTTTATTGGTTTGATGGGAATTTATTCTTCAAGGAAACTGTACTTGGGGAAATAAAATGTTTAGTTCTTATCTGCCAAATTTCTGCCCTCTTGATGAGGTGTCATCATCACAAATATACAGTGAAGCCTTTCCCTAGAAAAACTTGTGTTTCAGGTCCCACGATTCAAAAACAGCATTGCAGGTGGTCATCAAGCCAAAGGCCTCCGTCAGATGACTCTCTTCATTGACAGTATTTATGAGGGCTGAAAGAGATGGCTCAGCAGTTAAGAGTGCCTGCTGTTCTTACTCTTGCCAAAGACCAGAGTTAGATTCCCAGAATCCATATTGGGCAGCTCACGGTAACTTTAGCTCCTGGGGATCTGACACCCTCTTCCAGCCTCAACAGATATCCACACAAAATTGTGCATACTCACAAAAAGGCATATACATAAAATATTATAAAAGACATAACTAAAATATTAAATTACAATTTGTTTTAAAGAGCATTTTATGATCAAAATGAAGATGCTTCCACAAATAAACTCATTCTAATTTCTTCTTTATGAATTTTACAGATTGAAGCAAATCTTAGCTTCATAACCCATTTGGAAGGGCTGGAATTATCTAACCTCAGGCAGGTGTCATTCAGAAATCTAGTAGTAGACAATTCTTGCTTGATTTTTTTTTTTTTTGCTTGAGTATATGTCAAGATGACATTTTGAGAGTTAAACATATTTCTTAAGATCACTGACTCACATAACCTGCAACTAGCACTTCCCAGGGTTGCTGGCCCTCAGAGTTCTTCTGTTCCTCTCTGATCATCATGGCCACAAACATTCATGGCTTTGTGTATTAGTCATAATTGCTGATAATCAAAAGTATAGCTCCAGTTTGAACTTGTCTGAACTCCAGACTCTTCTACCTAACATTTCTATTAAATATCAAGTGCCCACCCTCAATTTCACATGAAAATTCTGGTCTGTCACCCCAAGCCTAATTCTCCCACGTCTATCTCCTTCTCAACAATGGAGAACTCCCTCTTCCAACTGCTCACACCAAGGAGTCAGGTTTGAAGCCTGTTTATTGTGATATCCCATGTGCTGCTAGCCCCACCATCAGAAATCATTTCTTCCCTACCACCTCCAAGTTCAGCACACAGCTCACATTCCTCCCCTGCTACTCCTTGGTACTCAGAGGAGATTGAATCCAGTGATTTCTAATCACTACCAATACTGGACCCCTGCTCAACCTGCCATTATGCTATGCCTACATCCCTGGTGGGGAGGGCAGTCTTATTGTTGGCCTGCAACCTGTTAATGAGCAGTATCTGGAAGAATCTGTTCATGCTCAAGGCCTGACCCATGATTCTCCTCTCAAAGCTGTAAAGTGGTTTCAGACTCTTATTTGTGGCAAGAACCCCATCACCTTCTGAAGTAGTTGGTAGATTCTCAATGAATACATGGGAAAGTGGTTAGTTAATTATTCTATGCTTTTCTTTGTGTTATATTGCTTATCTACACATCTAGTGGCATCTGAATTTTGCTCAGGGAAAATTAATGTGGAGGTTGTATATTAACAATAACCAAAAAAATTGGCATTTGTTCTCAATTTCCTGGTTTTAATTTCATTATATATTTTATAAACTGAAGACTGTATTTCTGTAAGGTCAGAGCCACAAGTATCTACAGTGACTTTTTCTTAGGTGGCTTTTGTAAGTCACGAAAGTACAATATCTTTGTCCTGTGTTCTTGTCTCTTCATTCTTGTGTCAATTCCTGTAGGCATCAACAGGAAGGTTCTGTACTCCCTGGAGGACTCAGCCAGTGGAGTCTTCTCCATTGACAGCTCCTCTGGTGTCATCGTTCTGGAACAGCCTCTAGATCGAGAGCAGCAGTCATTCTATAATATCAGTGTGCGGGCTACAGACCAGAGTCCCGGACAGTCCCTCTTCTCTCTTGCCTCTGTCACCATCACTGTCCTGGACATTAATGACAACCCTCCTGTGTTTGAGAGGAGAGACTACGTGGTAACAGTGCCTGAGGACACTTTCCTTGGCACCCAAGTCCTGTCTGTTTTTGCCACCAGCAAAGATATTGGCACAAATGCTGAGATAACTTATCTCATCCGGTCTGGGAATGAACAAGGGAAATTTAGGATCAACCCAAAGACAGGTGGGTAAATAACAATGCTAATAATATTTCCTGTTTATTCTCCATCACCCTTCTTGGTAGGATCTGTGTGTTCCCCTTCCTCCACACCAGGGCCTTCATGTAGACCTCAGTATCCTATTCCTACAAATGGTCTTTCTGACTCAGGAATGCACACTCTAACTCTGTCACAACATAACTACTGTACAAATGTTAAAGATACAGGAGGTATATGTACCCTTGAGTAAACAAGGCAGAAGTATTGATTGGGGGGCTGCACTAACAGAACCTCCCAGCAGAAAGTGTTGATATATTAGGGCCATTATTTCAAATTAAACTGTATGTGACAGGACATGCAATAGCTTTGTCCTGTCCAGCGCCAACCACTCTATAAGACCACCATGGGGAGATAACTAAGGATAGTTTAAATCTGGCACTGTGAAACTAAACTGGCAAGGTAAAGCTCCAGGAGTAGTCAGTGCTCAGAAAACTCAACTATGGATCCAAATGGGCTCAATTTCACTTTCCACCATAATTTGAAGGAGCCTGTTGGCAGTCTTAGCCCTAGAAAAGTTCTCTGACTGGATATGTCTAAGAAAACGACCCTCTCATTTGCCCTAATAATTATTTTCCAAGTTGGAGAAAGATAAAACCTACCAACTGTTCTGTGGACACAATGACTAGCTACTAGCTTGAGAGCATTGCACAGGTCACTACCAGACAATGCTGGGGAGAGAGGGATGCCCCATTCTCAGAGCCCACTTTACTCGTGTGTTGGCCACAACTATCAGCCTTCTTTTGTTCTGCTTGCTTAGTTTAAATGACATTACGGTAAGATCATCTAGGCTGTATGCGTGTGAGCACCATGAGTTTGTTTGATTTCCAGGCAGCTCCTTACCTTACAATTCCCCATGTCTTGGCCTCTGTGGATAATAGTTTTAGATGACTGCATTATAAGTTGGCAAAGCAGCTGTGCACTTAATTCAATCACATGCCAGCTGTGGGTGACTTCTTGATGACAGGGTCACATCCACACATCATTTGTTCTCCTTCCCCTGGGTCCACTCAGGAACTGGAGAGACACTCCCTGGGGTGCTTGTCCTTGCCCATCTCTCTAGCTTCACAAACAGAGCCTTCCATGTTGTCTCAAAGATGTTGTTCATGGCTTTAGACGTGTGTCTGATAGATAGCTCTGCTTTAACTGATGGTGTTAATCAGACTTTTAGGCTCTTCTCAGGGACTCAATGAACAAACGCTCAGATACGTGGCCTTGGCTACAGATGATACAAGCAATGCTGTGCCTATAGAACAACTGACCCAGGTTTTCCTCAAACAAAATATAAAGTTCCTTCAAAGTTCCTATTTTCCTTCAAAGGGGGCATTTCTGTCTTGGAAGCACTGGACTATGAAACGTGCAGAAGATTTTACCTGGTGGTGGAAGCTAAAGATGGGGGCACGCCAGCCCTCAGCACTGCAGCCACCGTCAGCATCGACCTCACAGATGTAAATGATAACCCTCCTCGGTTCAGCCAAGATGTCTATAGTGCTGTCATCAGTGAGGATGCCTTAGAGGGGGACTCTATCATTCTGGTAGGTGCCAGCGGCATCCAAATGCTGGGACAAAGCATCCTCACAATGAAGAAATGAATGAGGCCTGTCTTGGAGTTTGTTCCCACTCCCCCTTTCAAGGATTTTGTGCACCCTCCCTCAAAGTCCCTCACACAAGGGGCTTTCAATGGCCCCTTCTCTGGTTTATGTATTACAAGGAATTTTACAGATTAATTTATATAAAGATATAAATTACTAACAATTGCTTTCCTTACTTCTGAAGAAAACACAAGGATGAAAGATCATGCCTCCTGGTCTGAGGCAGCTGATTCATGACTACAGAACAACTGACCTGTAACTAACTAGGAAATTCACGGGTATATTCCCCCTGAGGGAT